>QEOT01122136.1:0-22139 GCA_003123785.1 Pterocarya stenoptera | reverse complement strand
GGGGATTTTTCCCTTGAATTATGCGAGCTGCACTTGCGGGAAACTCCTTGCCGAGAGCCTGTGCACCTGCGAGATTAGTTGGGATGCTGTTCCTGGACACCCGGTGCCAATAAAAAAAAATGAATATCTTCCTCTTCACAAAACATCAGGACCAGAATAAGAAAACAGGAACAGTAATAGCAGCACAAAATACGAATTGCAAAGAAAAAGATTTGTATACCCATGTCTTCAAGCACTGGTTTACTTGCTTTATCCGTCACAGAATCATTACACACTATAGTTTCTGACTGAGATGAATGTGTTGCGCCCTCTTCTTTTAATGAAACAAAATTGTTTCCAGGTTCAGTTAATCTGTGTTTCGTACCAAGACTATGCCCATGTTGATCTCCCTGCTTTTCATGTAATTCAATGATTTCACTTGTAAATAGCTTATCGGATAGATCACGAAATAAATTACAGATTCCAAAAAGCTCGCCTTGAAATTCCTTGCAATCCTGAAAAGGACCTAATGAAGTCAAATGCAAGAAATATACTATAAGAAACAAAAAGCAAAACCAGCAACAAAAACAGAGGCTTATGTACCTGAACACCTTCAAAATATCGTTTTTCCATTTTTCCAGAAACAGCTATATTTGACAGCTGCTGTTTGTACACCTGGCGGGAATAAATGAGTTCCTCAAGGGAACCAGCTGCAAGAAGGCGGAAAACCACAACATGCCGCTTCTGTCCAAATCGAAAGGACCTGTCCTGGGCCTGCAAGTCTTGTGCAGGATTCCAGTTTGGATCAAATATTACTACGCGATTTGCACTGACAAGATTCAATCCAAGCCCACCAGCTCGAGTTGATATAAGGAAAACCTGAAAAATGAATTTAGAGCTCACTAGCAATTTCGATCACAAACTTAATATTCAAATTTTAATTTCAAATTTTTACTTGTTTGCTTGGGCTTGAATTGAAGTCATCAACTAGAGACTGGCGCAAGTTGGTAGGGGTAGAACCATCGAGTCTTGAGAAGCAGTAGCCTTTGCGTATAAGAAATTTTTCCAGTATATCCAGCATCCTGAGAAGAGTAAATCAGTTTCAGCAGAGGAAGAGACACATTTAACAAAAGAAAGTATACAAAGAAAACTCGCTAAAACTCCCTCAAACTACCACCTCATTTTCCAACACACTTCCAAACTATAATTTCTTACAAGTCACCCCCCAAAACCAACTTTTTCTTATAAGTTGGCCTCTAAACCAGTTTGGAGGGGTTAAATTGAATAATATTACCCTCACTTATATAACATAATTATCCTCAGTTAAAGAACTTAAAAGAAAAATGGCAGCCCATCGTGGGAGCCATGTCTATAGTGGCCAGTGTTGTTAATAGCACTATCTAGAACCTAGGTGCAAAGTGCAAAGTGCAAAGCGCAAGTGCATGATTGAAGTAAAAAGCCTATTTTATGTAATAATAACAAAAAAACCCACAAAATTTAGTCAAAAACCCTTGTGCTCTAGGGTACTTAGGTTTCAGATCCTGGATTGTTTTTAGAATTAACCACCTGTGGTATGACTTATGAGTTAATTAGAAAGAGGGCCCTTTGTTAATTTTCTCATCTATCAACATTAATCGAAAACATGTGGCAGCTTCACATATTGCCACGTGTCAACTTGTAAATTGTAAAATAATTAATTTTTAAAAATAATAAAAAATAAATTTTTTATAATAAAACATATTTTATTTAAATATAACAAACTTAGAAAACCAAAAAACAAAAAACTAGAACGGCCAACATGAGGGTGGCCCCATCATCGTGGCAGGCATGCTTACTTGAACATAACATTTTATATAAATTCTCTTGTGCTTTACTTGATATACACATATATGATATTGATAGCCACTCATTTAAAAATAAAAATATTTGATGGTCATAATCAAATTAAAGTACATGCTTCAATCAAAATATATCAAATGGGTCATGACCTAAAAAGCTCAAGAATTGTAGGTATTAACTTCTATGCTAAAATAAGAAATAAAGTACCATACCATTTAGAGAGCCAATTTGGACTATTATATCGAGTTCAAAGTATATACATCACATACAATATCATCTAAATGATATTATATTTGTTTCCATCATTTTCTGGGTCTTGAAATGATATTATATATATATATTTCAAATTATAAAGCGTGCTTTTGCACTTTAAGTTCACACAAAAAGCCCCCTTTTGTAAATTCGCTTCACTTTTGATAAGCAAAGCGCTTTGGCCTTGGCGCTTCACAAAATAAGAATCACCATTTAATTATATTTAATTGTAACGACCTAAGGAAGACCCAAGCTACATTTAGGCCCATACTCCAAAAGAAATAAGGGCTTGTTCGGACATTAAGAATATCTTAAAATTCTGTGAATAGCAGTGAGATAGTTTGTGAATAGTAGTGAAATAGTTTGAGTTAAGATGTTTTATTGGGTTTTGGAAAAGGAGAGAAAAAGTTGAATAAAAATATTATAAAGTTAAAAAAATGTTTGAATATAATTTTTTAATAGTATTTTTGTTTTGAAATTTGAAAAAGTTGTATTGTTTTGCATTTTATTTGGAAGTTTGGAAAAGTTGTATTGGGATTTGTGTTTGGATAATGATTAGGCCATGATGAAAAATTTGAAGATTTGGAATTGACAAGTATTTTGTGTTTGAGTGATGTTTGAGAAAGAAATTATGAGAAGTTTTGAAAATATTTGAGAATATCTCGTTACCCAAACAAGGCCTATGATACAATTGGCCCCACTTAAAATCATTATAAAGAGCAAGAATCTCTCCCCGTCAGATAATATGGGATTCCACTTACCACTGTCCCATACTCATTCCAGATTATTACAATCTTCCCCCCTTAAAACCCTGACTTCCTCGTTGGGCCATTCTATCACAACTTCACAGCTCAAATCCAGACGTTTGCATGGAATAATTCTCTAATACTATTTGTGACAACCCAAGAAAAACCCAAGTCACATCTATGCCCATACTCTAAAAGGACTAGTTGATGTTATAATTGGAGCCCCTTGAAATCATTATAAAGGGCTTGAACGTCTTGCTCCCAAACAATGTGGGATATCATTCCCATCTTCTTATGTACAATCTGTGGTATTACATTAACTGTCTACCCCTTTTTCTTCCCCTAATGATCTAAGAGCCTTTAGCTACTTGTAGCTTCAATAACAATTTAAGGGTTTCAGACATATATTTGGTACAGGCCCTTGCATTCTCTGAAACATATAGGAAATTAGCAGCTTTTAGAGAGAGGTGAAAATCAAAAGGCTACAGCTCAGGACTCTCTCTCTCCAAATTATCTTAGAACTAGCACACGACCTTTTTCTTTCTTGCTAACTTTCTCAGAAAAAAGCTTTCATTTCCGAGCTATTTTAAATTTGTCCAGAATGCAGAATTTGACTCCTATTGATTAATGTGAAGTTCAGTATATCTCAGTCAATCAATTTTCCATACTCGCAGAATGATTAAACGTAAGACCCCTACTGGTTGATTAGTGGAATACATTAGTCAATGAACTAATTTAATCTCGACTTATTCTCATTAGAGAATTCCACTTTCTGGGTCTAGAATGACCAGAAAGAAAAATGAGAAGTCGGATTATGACATGAATTACAGACTAGAAAACTATGTTGTCAGACCTTGACAGAGCAACTAGTATTAATAACTAGGAAATTTTTTTTGCACTGAATGGCCTAGATAGTACAATTATGGCACATCACCTGACAGAATAACTGAATAAAAGAACTTTATCACCATGTGAAACCCACGATAGCATTAGCTTTTCCAGTGCTCGCATTTTGCCGCAATGTTTGGCATCGCTTAGGCCCATGAAGCTCTCACTGTGGGCATTCCCTCCTGCCAAATCAATATCAGGGCCAAAGACAGCCGAGGCAAACTCTGAATCTTTCCTTTGTTTATCTGGGTCATCCTTAGAGTTAGGCTTAATCAACTCCAGGTGATTGCTTATCTGCGCCCAAGATGGAACATGCACAAAGGCATATCATTTTTATTTTTCTAACAACTGGTAATCTGGGTTTTGATTGACTGAGTAATGGTGTTTCACTTTCTAAATCCATTGCCTCAACATTTCTTATAGAACATTGACCATAAAAATCATTTCTGGAGCTTTAAGTTTTAAGGCTTCCTTTCACAACAGCCTTCATCAACATATCAATGGAGGCGCATATATGCCTCTTCTGTAAACCAAATATACCAGGACCTGATCATCAGAAAGAGAGAAAAAGGACTACAAGTTTCGAGTACTCTTCTAGAATATACTTAATTACTTTTAAAGGTTTCAATTACTCTCCAAGAAAATCTTAAAAAAGTCAAATCTTATTTTTTATTTAATTTTAACTTATTTTGACTTGGTTAATACTGAATATCGCCTAATCCAAGCCAGAAAAAGTTTTTGATGCCCTTGTAACAACGTAAAAGGAATCCTAATTGTGAGGAAATGATTGTTCAACAAGAGTGTGAATTTCAAGCCTCATAAGTTTTCAAATGGTAATTATAAGTATATTTGAAACTCACAATTTCCATAGTTGTTTTATTAAAGTTTCATGATATACAGTTTTTCTTTGCTAAGATTCATTTCTTGTTTATTGAAGTTTCATTTCATCTCATTTCACCAGCTAATATGAAAACAAAAAACTTTACCCAAGCTCTGAACCTCTGTATTTATTAAAATTAATTAATAAGCTGCATAGCTTTCCTTAGCCAAGGAAGGTGCCAACAAATGCTTTAGAAAAAGTAAACTTGCAACATATACAACATCTCATATAACTCAATACTTATTTTTTATTCGGTCATCAACGTAATAAAAATAATAAAACTGCAAATTTTTTTTTAGCTCACTAACCTGCTGCAACTTGACAAGGCAAGGAAGGACAAGGCAAAAGGGGCATGAATCACAACCATCAGGGTTGTCCCTGTGGAGATAAGGCCAAATGATTCCATTTGGTGCAGTCCTTTTGCAACATTCAACTTGGGTAAGAGGGCTTCCACAGCTACATGGAAGGTCCTTATTTATAAGGCATTGGATGTCTGGTAGTTGTAACATTCTTCTATACACCCGCTTTTGCAATTCGCTCATGGCACAGAAAACGACATTATCTTCCTTCCCCATCATAAGATGCCCAATAGTCTCCTCCTTTGTCCGCCTTAACATATATCTTTGAAGAACTGCCGCAAGACGCTGTTTTCGCTCATCAGCAACCCGTACAAATCTTTGGGGAGCAGTTGATCTCTGACCATGCTTGAGGGGCTCATCATAAAAATCCCGGAAATGTTCTCTTGTTCCCAAGCATCCTGGTGCAACCCAGTCCAAGATATTAAATAATTCCATTATTTTATTCTGCATTATGGTTCCTGTCAGACCAAAACGTTTTGGGGTTTTAATTTCTAAGCATGCTCCATAAAGCTTTGACTTCTCATTCTTAAGTCGATGCGCCTCGTCAACAATCACAATCTCCCATTTGACCTCAGACAAGATGCTGCCATGAATTCTGTATGTGTCAAAGCTGGTAATAAGAATCTCAACTGCATGTGCTTCTAATTTCTCAAAGATCATCTCGCGGTTTGCACCATGGTAAATAGAAACACTGAAGGTTGCCCACTTAGAGAATTCAATCTCCCAGTTGTGGATAACAGAAGTGGGGCAGATTATTAGTACTGGGTCCTTTTTGCCTACCTCATTTTCCTCCAGTACTGAGGAAATACCTTCTCCGTCTTTACCATACACAGCAGCCAGGAAGGCAATTGCTTGGATGGTCTTGCCAAGTCCCCTGTTCAAATATGATATAGGAAGAACTTGATTATCCCGCCAGGAACATTAAAATCGAAATCAGAAGCAGCACAGTCAAGTACATGCACATATCCATAAGCATATACATACACACAGACAGGCATGCAAACTCCCTAGAGTCTACCAGATCTAATAATTTTATACTTCAATGACAGTAGGAGGTTCACTACTCAGTGTTGATCCCACTTGAGTGGATCCTGGTAGGGGTCACTTGGATACGGTCCCATCCTCAGCATTTTCTGCATGAAGTGGTCTCTCTCAAGACTCCAACCCTTCAATTTTTTCCTGATAGTCCGCACTTCACCGTTGCAAGAAACAATGGCCCCTTGCAACAACATTATAAGCATCAAGCATGACTAGCACAAAGAAAAGGGTCAATTTTATAGTTGAGATTGTAGATTCACATTTACCTGCTGAAAATGTTATATGCTCTTTCTTGCAATGACTAATGTGTTTGGTTGTTGAACCCAACCCAACTCGTATCAAAACCAATCATTGATGGGACCCATTACTTTTTCAACTTCCCATAAAAAAGTTAAACTCATCTCAACCTACTTCATATATTTCAACCTAAAAAGTTAAACCCATATCAACCTAAAAAAGTTAAACCCATCCCAATGGGACCCAAAAATACTACTATTCACAACTCAACTCAATTCATCTCAACATCCAAACGCTATTTTTTATTTTTTGATAGGTAATGGTAGCAATGATCTACTCCCACGCATTAGTTCAAATGCAATTATCAAAATGGAAGTGGTAGGTATCACATTGTAAGGGCATGTAATTATGGAAAAACACTTCAACAGAATTACATAGATAATTTCTGGGAAACTAATTTTCTGAAGTGACTAATCCAGAAACAGATATTCAACTATATGAGGGGAAAAAAAATAGAGTACTTACATATCATCTCCAAGAACGCCTCCATGGTTTTTCTTGTATAAACTATATAAAAACTTCACCCCCTCTCTTTGATGTTCGAGCAACCTACAGTTGATAGATGCAGGAACCTGAAAAAAAAAAAAAACTTCCTCAGAACAGACTTCTAAAAATTCTATAGCTTCATCATGAAAAGAATTTTGCACTGTATTCAACATTGTAATGACCAGAAAGAGAACTAATGATCAAAATTAATCTTGTTAGAGAAGCAATTTTCTACGAATGGTGAAATTGAACATTTTACAGAGATGCAAATAACTATTGGTATATTTAGTATTTCCCAGAATGATATCTACAATGCCTACTCTATATACAACGAGCTCCTATGATTTACTAAACCAAAATCAGTAAGATACATTTATGCACATACCCAACTGAATTGAAAACTGTGGGTTAGAAGTTTAAAATCCCTCCCCTCTCTCTACTCAATCTAGAAAAAGATCAATAAAATTTCTCAGTTTTTTTTACTCTAATCCCATCAAAGAATAATAAAATAACAAGAAAGACTAGTTACGCTAGTCGTACTAAAAATACTTATAAGAAAATTGCACACAGGAAGCCCACAAATAAGTGTTAGCACATAATATTGACAAATGGGTTCTTAGAGAAAAAAAGGGTAAGCATATAATCACCTGCACGACTGGAATTTCACTCCGCGAAGATAAAACCATTGGCTCAAATGGTCCTGTATGTTCAAACTGAAACTGACCCAATTTCGTGGGTCTCCCAAATCCTTCGGGTTCTGGGTCGTCCTCTACTTCTTTTTCTTCCTCTTCTTCATTACCACAGCCACTATGGCTTTGAGCTTGCTTAAGGGAATTCTGGGGTTGAATTGGAGGCAGAGAGTCAGCATCTTGGAGGCGCAGAAGCTGCTGAGAGAGAGACGACTTGGGAGGTTTCCTAGGGATTATGGGGTCAAAGTTGTGGGTTATGGAGGAGGAGGAGGAGGAGGAGGAGGAGGACGTCGGTTTATTAGTACAGGCCTTGATGGTTTCTTTGAAGATGTGCAGTGACATTGAAGTTGAGGAATTCTTGGCATCAGTTTCATAGACGTATTTTTGGGATTTGTGATCGTGGGAAGGGTTCTTTGATCGTCAGCAGAAAAGACTAAGGTTATGTTTGGTACATGAGATAAGACAAGATTTTTGATCTCAAATCTCATGCCGAGATGAGATACTACTTCCAAACATAGTTTAAGATAAAACACAGAAATTTCACCGGTTTTAAATTTGTTCTAATTCCTGTTCATGGACATAACTTTGCAAACAGCTTTCTCAGTGAAGTGTTTCCTCTCACGTTACTTTACCAACGTTACTCCACAATGCCTTCTACCTTTTCCTCCGAACTTTAGTGCCCATCGTCCTTTTTTCTATTCGCCCTCAAACTCCTCCATTGACCATTTCCACAAACTGCCAACCCCTTCGATGCAAGATCCACCATCAATGGCATCTCGAATTTGCAGAAAGAAGGATGCGACTGGCTAAAGTAATCACATCTCTTGTTGTTGAACTAGAAGTGATTGAAGCCGTGCGAAAATCTGCCCAAATCTGGGCGTGATATTGTCTGGTGAAGCCGTGCGAATCTCTGCCCAAATACACAAATTTCTCAGCTCTACGTCTGACCTAGCCAAAACCCTCCCTACCGCGCATTGTCAACTCAGAAGCCAATTGCCGTCTGCCATTGAAGCCCTAGCTTCGTCTGGAGTTTGCAATTGTAGACCCTTATCTCCGGGTTGGTTGCAAGAAATGGTCTATAAAAGCAAACTCCCCAAATCGAGGAAAGCCACTCCTTTCAAAGACCGGAAGCCTCCCATCTCCATCACCAAAACTGCCAAGAGAAGTCGTTGCCGCCATACCTTTACCACCACGGCTCCCAGGACTCGCTCCTACCGGGTAAGGTTCTCATTTTTGAAGGAATTCAAAAGTTTGGCTCTATCATTGTTGTTTGCCCTTGATATATTTATGCGGTTTCTTGGTTTTGGATTTTCTTGATTTACCATGATATGTGCTTCAGATTCTCCATGGTTTTGGCTTTGGTTTTCATGGAGATTGAATTCTGTTTATGGCTTTCTTTCTACTTTAGTATACCTCTTGGCGTTCATCTTTGTATTCACCATGTATACTACAGTTAGGGATATTATTTAGTTCTAAAGATTGCTCAATGCGGTGACATATGAGACCTGGTAACTAATTTCATTGTTAATTGATATATTAATTCAATTATCCAATTCCTCTCTCCATTTTGCTGCAACTATATGGTATTGGAGATGTATAGAATTTCTTATTAATGCGAGGAAAGCTTTACCTTGGTGTGTATGCTATGGTTTGTTGTGTATTTTCTTGGTTTAGCAATGGTACGGATATGTTGGTTGTTTTTCATTTCTTGATTATGGATGGTGTGGTTGGTGTTCTGTCTTCTGCATTGGAATGGATATGATTGCTTGGCTGGCTTCTTGGCTTGTCCTGTTTATGGTGTTGGTTGTCTGGTGTATGGATATCTTGGCTTGTCTACCTTATGGTCGACTGCTGGCATTGAGTGGTGGTGCAGATTTAGCTACTGCAGCACCACTATGTAAGAAATAGGATTTCTTTTCTTTGTACAAACTTGTTGGCTTAGGTAAATAAAATCATTTTTCCTTCCTGTTGGGGCAACTGGAACCTGCCACTTAAAAACTATTTCTATATTAATAGAGTGATGAAAAGGCAGGGGTTTAGAAGAATTAAGAGACCAGATGTAGATAAGAACAAGCTTCTGTTTTAGTCAAGCACCTTTTGAACAAATTTTGTTTCATGAGTTAATTGAGTACCCCCTTGTCTGCTGCTTGCTGAATTTGGAACATGAAAATGAGGATTGACATAATAAAAGTTTTGTGTATATATCTATGTACAGACTCTTTTCTATCCCTAATAAACCTGCGGATCACGTGGTCCCTTTGATCCGGCTGTATCACCAACTCATCTACTGCTAATTTACTTATGGGTCAAAGCTCAGTCAACCAGGCCAATGCATGCCAACTCCCTCTGCCCTCTGCCACTGTGCCTCTCTCTCCCTCTCTCAAAACTAAACTAAAAAAATTTAAAAGCATTGGCCAGTTTGCAAGCCAATACAAGTTACTTTAAGTTGGAAATGACATTCGAGATTTTATTTTATTTTTTGAAGTTAAATATAATTCAGTCACATCAATTAAAGCTGGCTATATGAGGTAGAATCTAATTATGCTTATTGTTTAGTTGGTTAACTGAAGATGGTATAATGCATTGAGATTGTAGAGAGATATGGGAAATAATAGAGGCAGCAATGAGGGACTTATGGTTTTCAATTTAACGCACTTCATAGAGAAATTAACTTGATATCTTATTTTCTTAAGATGGGGCTAAGGGTGTTTCAAGAGTGTATAATGGTAGATTTTTACCCCCTTGTCTTGCGGTGTGATAGTATTTTTAGATTTCGATCTTGTACAATGACTTGTTTGATAGAAAACCAATGGAAGAATCGAACATGGATGCATTGGCCAGATTGCATGCACGTAAGTTGTTGTATCTATATGAATGAGTTCTTCAATTTGGCGTAATCCCCTTATGGCATATGAATTTCTCATGCCAAGGGAGAGCTAATGCCTGACAACTATGATTATAATAGCTGCATATTTTAGAGCACAACCCATATGCGCATGTCATTCTCAAAACTGGTGCTGTAATAAGGAAGGAAATATGTGTTTCTAATTCTTCTGGGGGGAAATAATATCCCTCAGCAAATATATTATATACTACCATTTATAATTTCATAATTGATGAACAGTCAGGGGGGAAAGCACCGAAGTGAAAGGATAATGATTGTGTTTGAGATACTGAGTCGCATATTTCAGATCGTGTTTTTTTTCCTTTTTTTTTCTTTTCTTTTTTGGTGGTTTGTTTTTGTGGTGAAGAAGAAAGCACGAAGTTCATGTCTCACCTTAACTTTTGACGATTGGACCTTTCTCTAAAACCAGAGTTTTTCATGACTTGTCTTGATGAAGGGTTGACATTAGCCATTCATCAAATTCTTAAGACAGCTTCCGAGGATGACTGCTTCATGTTTACCCATAGAGCTTATTTTGTTTATTTAATTTTAGATGCACATTCATTCCAAACTGATACGTGCCACCGTTTCTTTCTTATTACATGGTCATGCCTGTAGCCTTACGACTTGCGGTCGAGATCATCGTCATCATCTCGACAGGTAACACTTTTTCATTTATTGCGTCCAACATATATCTTTGAACTTAAATGTTTGGATTTATTGTTATTTGCCTATGTAGCCTTACTGTGAATGACTGAGAAAATGATTGAGCATTAGCTATTGCTTATCTTTATCCTATAAACATGTTATCTATAACATATAAAAATATGGTTTGTAATACATATCTTGTATGCAAAATAAACCTCAATCTATTTAAATGCAAGAATTTAGCTATATTTTGTAACATCTTTTAGCTCCATATGGATGAGCCTATTGAAAACATACGTGATCGGCTGTTGTGGGATGAGGGGATGGAGGACAAACTTGTTGATCTATTGTACGAAGATACCATTTCCCATAGACTGAGGGGTGGGAGGATCACCCATAGCGACAATGTTCGGCTTGCTGAAATATTATCTACCTATGGGCCGAAGAATTTTAACTCTGAGTAAGTAAAAGGAAAGATTGCACGCCTTAAAAGAAGGCAGAGAGAATTTACGGATCTGATGAAGCAAACAGGGCTCGGCTGGGATCCAGATAGGAAGGCCCCAATGGCAAGCGAGGAACATTGGGCAAACGCAATCAGGGTACGTATCTGTGAAAACTTATCATTCATTAGCTATAACTTCAGCAGTGTAGTAACTCGTGCTGGGGAAATTTAATGATCTTTTTAATTATGTTAGGTAAAAAACTCATTCAAGCATTACAAGACTAATGGATGCCCAAGGTATGAAGAGTTGTGCGCGATCTTTGGCTGTGCCGTTGCAATGGGGACATTCCATCAGGCATCGACTGACCCAGCCCCTACTAGCGAGGAGGAGGACCTGCTTGAAGAGGAGCTACAAAACCGTGGCCGGACAGTGCCGGATGATCAAGGGAGCCCATCGCAACCAGCTCCTATGGACGGATCCACACAAGCAGGGAGACCTTTCTCCGCCTCATACAGTGGTGGATCTCGTCGACCCCCGAGGGGCGGGTCTTCCCAGTCCCTTGCCATGGATGAGGCCTTTAGTAGAACCTTGGAGGCAATAGAGAAAAGTTCTGAGGCCAGGCGACTGGCTGCTGAGGAGTGGAGGGCCTCGAAGCGCAGCAAATCGAATAGCATGGAGACTGATGCAGCGGTCGATGGGCAGGCTCGCTGCTTTCGGCTGCTTGATGATGTTGAACCTTGCTTGCCTTTTGATCAATGGAACAAGGCCTTTAAATTATTATCAGAGAATCCGGGATTGCAGCTGTCATTCATGGCGATCTCTGCAGAGCGCAGGAGTGAGTGGGCGTGGAGCTTATAGATCTTTTTTTTTTTTTTTTATTGAGGAGGGGATTGTATTATCAGACAATATGCAGTTTATTTAGACATGAGTTAATTAGCTACTACTACTTTGGATGAGCATTGTATAATAGTTATTTTGTTCAAGTTTTATGTTTGCAAATGATTATGGTTAATTGTTTTCTCTGACATACCCCTCCGGTTTATGTAGTGACGCCATAAAACTTTCGCATACATTTCTTTATTATTACAATGTATTGATACTTTTGTTAACGCACACGTACCGAGGTTAGTCAGAATGGCTGACGATGACTTTCCGGATGAGGATGGCCCTTGGCTAGGAGATGGAGCCGACGATGCAATAGATGAGATAAACATAGTTTATATGATGTGGATGGCCATGCAAAATGCTGGAGCTCGAATCCGAGTGCCCCAACACAATATAGGTCTTCGGGAGGATCAATATATTCAGGTCGTTTTGAATGGGAACCCTCGTACTTGCATTGAAATGTTTCGCATGGAAGTTCCCACATTTCGTTATGTATGCGATGTCTTACGGGAAACAATGATTATGGAGCCTACAGAGAGGATCTCGATGGAAGAATCATTGGCCATGTTCTGCCTTCTTGTTGGTCATGCAGAAGGTCAACGTGTAGTTGGGGATCGCTTCCAACATTCAATTGAGACTATTAACCGCCATGTAAAGACACTTATGCGGGCGCTGCATGAGTTAGGGAGGACTGTGATTAGGCCAACACACACAACTGGGGTACATCCTTGGATTGAGGGAAATCCCCATAACTATAAATGGTTTGAGGTAATGACTTCCCGAGTTTTAAATGTTTGTGTTCAATTTTTTTTTGTTTTATTAAAATAGTACATAATTGTTTCGATTGAGATACGTTATATGATAATTTTGCAGAAATGTATTGGGGCGATGGATGGCACAATGATCTCAGCTGTGACACCCGGTAATGTACGTAACGCATATAGAAATCGATATGGCCGGATTGCACAAAACGTCATGTGTGCCTGTGACTTCGATATGAAGTTTGTATATGTGTATACTGGGTGGGAAGGAACATCCCACGATGCATGAGTTTTCATGGATGCATTGAGTCAACCTACAAATCAATTCCCATGGCCAGAAAACGGTAAATTTTATTTAAAAGAATACATATAAAACGTTGTCTTTTGAAATTTTGTTAGTGTATTTATTTGGCAAATCACTTTTTTAAGGTTTGATTCTTCTGATTGTGGTTAGGTTATTATTATCTTGTTGATGCGGCTTATCCTTGCGTCGAAGTGTTTATGCCGCCTTATCCACGAGAGAGATATCACCGATCAGATCGTTATAGTGCGCATCGCTTTCATGGATATAAAGATTATTTCAACTATCGTCATGCCTCTCTACGAAATGTTATTGAACGCACATTCTCTTTGTTGAAAAGGAGGTTTAAAATTTTGGAGGCCATGCCTCGCTATCGCCCAGCCAGGCAGGGCATGATCATCACTGCATGTTGTACGCTACACAATATGATTAAAACGGTGACGCCTAATGATGAGTTCATTTAGAGCGTATTGAATCATCGGTCATCAATGCAACATATGCCTGCGGATGATGGTGGGGTGAATCATCCCATGTGATAGACATGTCCAGTGAATCGGCCCAAGCAATGGGGGCAATGAGGGATGTGATTGCGTTATCGATGTGGGCACATCGGTTTGGCCAATGAATTATGAGACGTGTTATAATTTATAATTTTATTTTGAATTTTGGGAGCAAAAGGATTTCACAAACTTGTTAAAGACATGTAAGTATTTTTGTGAAATGTGTATTTAACATCTTCCGATATTGAAAAATTAGTACATTACTTATTGTGGGAAAAACATGCAATGCTTATTGATATTTCAAAAAATTGAAATCTAGTAATATTTTATGACAATTCACAAACTATGGATATTTTTTTTCATATGTAAAATATTAGCATTAGCAATTTATGATATCATTTGTTCATAAATATTGTGAACCTGTTGTCTGGCTTTTTGGATTTATTATCTACATAATACATATAAATAAGAAGAAATTTTCATATATTTGAATAATTTTGTAAAAAGAAATTATTATAATACATTATTTTCCAAATATGTTTGAAACTATTTATGACGGAAAACTATGAATAGAAATTTCATAATTACTAGCGTCATTTTTCTTTACATAAACAAGATTTATTTACGCATTATTATAAAGTCCTCCGAATTTTTGGACAATATTTTGTAATTTATAAACATTTTTTGTTTATATTTTAATGATTTATACATTAAATCATTAAAATATAAAATCAACAAATTATTTGATTTAAATAGTGTAATATACGTTATTGTAGGAGATTACTTTTTGTTTATCATTTCAGATTTTTCTCCATTATTAAAGTAATTTTGGTAATTTTTATATATAAATTCGAAATAAATAAAATAATTAAAATATATATTCATCATTCTACAAATATCTAATCAATTGAATGGGCCCCACCACATCTCCTTTCCCAAAAAAGTTAAAACATCTCATCTCAACTTTACATCCAAACATATCTATATCATGGGACTCACAAACTTTTCAAAACCATCTCAAATTCTCAACTCAAAATCTTAACACTATTCACAGAAATTTTTAGAAATTCTCATCTTATCTCACTCTCCAAACATAATCTAACAGACTAACCGCCCAAAGGGTTTGGTAACTTTTCTTATAAAAATATAAAAAATAACTTTTGTTTATCTTATGATATTTTTTTTGTCAAATGCAAGTTTACTACTTAATTTTTAGAAAAACTCTTCTTTCAAGCATTTTTGCACACAGAAGTGCATCGACCAAAGCTGACTTGGAAAGATTTAATGAAACGGCTCGTTTAATTTTACTATTAGTAAATGAGTTTTGGGCAGGTGCTGAAATAAAACTTACTGAAACGCACAGTTTTGCATTCTCTCCTCTATGCTTCTCTTCTCCGAGTGCCTTCTATCCATTCTCTTCTCTTCAGGCGATCGATTCTCGTTCTCTCTTTCATTTTCTTCTCTGTCTCTCTCTCATTGCCATTATCTCTATTTTTGTGTTCTTTAGAGAGAGACTGAGTCTCGATTCAAAGGCATGTAGAGGCCAAAGAACCAACAGTCAAGATTTGCCAAACCAACTACTATTCATGGCTACGCTCAGTCCGGTGACCTTCTTGGATTTCAATGGCTACTCTGAGACAACTAGTCTTAAGATCCCATTCTCTCTCTTTATACGAGTTGGGTTTTTTCCTTGGCCCAAAATCGTAATTCTTTTGTGTACTTTCAATTTGATGGCTTTTTTTATTTTTTATTTGGTGAGAATTGTATCTTGGTCCTGAAAATCGAACACATTGAGCCCTTTGCTCGACTACCATATACTTTTGATTCGAGGGGAATGAGTTTTCGTGGGTAAGGGATGTTGTATTAGTTTCTCAAGAAAATTCAAACTATCATTGCCTAAGGCCAGAATTTTGTTTTTTTGTTTTTCTTTCTTAAACCTATTAGTGTCGAGAGTGTTTGGCAGGTCGGTGCAGATTTGTGGTTCAGTTTGGAGAGGAAACAGGCACAAAAAATTGATGTTTTTATTGATATCGAGAATAGAAATGCGAATGGATCTATTGGGATGAATGAACTTCATGTTAGTGTGCATTAAGGGTTGCATTGAGCCTTTATTTTTGTTCTATAATTCAATCGTCATTTTTTTAACAGTGCATTGGATATAGAGGGTCTCATTAGGTAAATTTACTAGAGTTTCATAATGTGTAATGTGACGATCGCATACACTAGAGAATCTGTCAATGCTGAACAAGGTCTTGAGGCATAAAAATGAGCCCGTTTAGAATAGTTAAGATGAACATGGAACAGATGAGTAGTAACTTCAACAAACTTTGGAGTGGAAACAATGTATTGTAGACAGTAATGCTGTTAATAAAAAATATTAAAATGCATAGCGTTTATTTTTGTTATTGGGTTTTTCTTTTGCTTATGTATATTTGCTTCTATTTTAAAGAGTTGAAGAAATTAGGTCTGCTTTTCAGTGTGTTCGTTGATCCACTCTGGAATCTGCATCTTATATGAAGTTGTTTATTCTTCTATTTAATGCAGTCCTTTTGTTTGCTTGATTTCAGATGCCACAGATGCCACTTCACATTTCTACTAGTTATAACAGGGTCGAGATAGTCAAATTTCTTCTTGATCGGTAAGGGACATATAAGGTTGAGTTGGAAGCCAAGAACATGGTAAGTATTAATATAATTGGTTTTTTACTTTTTTTGGAAAAAGTGCATACATTACAATGATGCTTGGGATTTATTAAGCCTATGCTCACGACTTATTGATCTTGTTATTGATTCCTGAGTGTCAAATTGCTGTGCTTTGTAGTATGGAGAAACTCCTTTTCATGTGCCATTATTGAAGCCAAAGCAAATGTGCTTTTTCTTATTACCTTATGATCCATTTTTGAAGAGTTCAAATTAAAAGTGGGATTTGGATTTCTGATGGTAAACTCTATTTTGTGCTGTCTTATTAATGCATAATCGAATTACACCATTAAATCTTGCTGTTTGGTACTCACTTCAAGCTGATGATAGCTCAAACTGTCAATACATTGCTCAAGTACAATGTTGATTGTAGTGCTAAGGATAATGTACGGTGGATTGCAATCATTTGAGGGGATTTCCCGATGGTTAAAAGAACACCAAAAAGACCAGAAACTTTACTTTCTTTTTTATCCCGATAACTTTCCGGGCAACCAAACAGATCAGTTTCGTATGGGCTCGAGAAAGAAAGTGTCCATGGAAGAACAAAGTAAACCGAAAGTGTGGTGGAGGTGAGAAATGGGGATGGGGAAAAGAGAATAAAAAAATAGAAGGGTTTGGGATTGGCAAATGGTTGTGGCGCTCATGGAGAGAGGCAATCAACAATGGGGAGATGGACGAAGGGGATCTGGTAGTCTTCTTCTCTTCGTTTTCTTTCTTTCTTTCTATTATTCTTTTAAAATAATTATGACAGCAACAGTTCCACGTGAGCTTCGTCTGCCAATTCGTCCACCAATCTGCTTGTACCTAGAAGAATTGTAATTTTTATCGATTTGCAAATAATTATCACTGTTTTTCATATTTGCAAAAATTAATTCCTAGTTCTGAAAAACAAAAATTATATATAGAAGTCTTACACTATATACTTATACCTATTCAATATGTGATTTATCATTTTTGTCCTTATATCTTTTTTTTTTTTTGAAAATGACATCTCATTGATAAAATAGATTAATTACAGAGTTTGTCTAACAAGACATTACCTGACATAATCTCAGGACCCTCCTCAGTCATTACAATCTCACTCTCATAACGGAAACTTAACTTAGTTAACTGATGTGCCACATGATTTCCTGTTCTTGGAACCCATGACACCTTCCAATCTGCCCTCCTTTAAAGCATTTCTTGTATATCTTCCACAATTTGTCCAAACCAAAGCCAATTTTCACCCTTAGTGTTCACTGCCTTCACAAGCACTTGTGCATCACCTTCAAAGATAACATTGCTGAAGTTTAAGTTCATTACATAGTTCCATAGCTCTACACAAAACCAAACATTGGGTTAAAACTGGTTTTGAATGAAAAGGCTTGTTGACAAACAGAAATGCCAATATCTCCCCTTCATGATCACACACAATCACACCAATTCCATTCTCCTTGCACCTTCATCAACTGCTGCGTCCCAATTGGCCTTAATGAAACCTTCAACTGGTCTTTTCCATCTTTGAGCAATATGCCTTTTGGATCCCCCTTGATGAACCCATGCCCTTGCTCCTGTGCTTCATGAAACGTTTCCAATGGCTCATCAGTACCTTGGATTATCTTTCTAGGATCCATCATCTTGCCTTGAAATAGGAAGTGATTTCTTCTGAGCTAGATCCTCCACATAGCAACAGCTACCCATTTCAGCTCAACTTCTGTTAAACAAACACTAAATCTCTTCCATAGCTCCATAAATTTACTTTCATTCACACTCCATTTCTGAACTGGGCTGGTATTGTCCACCCATATGTCATTGGCTGCAATACACCTCCATAACACATGAGTGACTGTTTCTTCCTCTTCCTTACAGATCATACACAAAGGATCCTTAAGAACTTGTTTCTTATAAAGTTTCTTCCTAGTTGGCAGCACATCTTGACATGCTTTCCACAAAAAGTGTTTCATTGTCCCTGGAATCTCCAAGATCCACAGCCTCTTCTAGCATTTCTCCAATCCACTCGCCACTGAGGAGTCACCCCTCTTCATTCTCTGCTGTTGAAGTGCAGTATAATACCCACTTTTCACAGTATAAGACCCATCATTTGTATACCCCTAGTAACATTTATCAGGACCTTCAAGACGACTCATGGGTAAATTACAAATGTGCTCAGCTTCCTCATTCTCAAAAATCTCTGTTATCTGTTCTTTGTTCTAGCCATGGCCATCAACATTAATAAGCTTCTGAACACAAGCATCTTGATCCAAGACCTGTACTTGAGATTGAACACAGAAAGTAGTTGGAGATTGAAGCCATTTATGCCCCCAAATCTTTATATTCTAACAATTACCCACCCTCCACCTTAGAGCTTCTTTCAACAACCCAATAGCTGACCATAAGCTTCTCCAAATCAAAGATGCACCCTTACCTAGTTTAGACTCCATGATATTGTTTAGTTTGTAGTACTTTTCTTGAAAAATCTGAACAACCAAAGAGGAAGGAAACTGCATCATGCACCAACATTGCTTGGCAAGTAAAGCTTCATTGAAGCTCTCCAAGTCCCTAAACTCCATACCACCCTCATTCTTTGGTTTCCCCATTGTTGCCCCACCAAAATTTTGAGATTTGACTTGTGATATCATGACATAGATTCTTTGGAAATATAAACAAAATCATAGTGTATGTTGGCATGGCTTGTAAAACAGATTTTATGAGTACCTCCCTCCCAGATTGGGATAAGAAATATGATTTCCAACTACTTATTTTCTACCAAACATGTTCCTTTATGCCTATAAAAGTCTTGAATTTGGATCTCCCCACCAATGCTGGTAGCCCTAGGTATCTTTCATAACTCCCACACACTCCCCCTCCAACTATTTTGATGATGTCTTCCTTATCCTTTAGTTTTGTGTTGGAACTAAAGAAAAAAGAAGATTCTGTTTATTAAGCCGTTGACCCGAGGCTTCCTCATAGTCCTTCAGAATTTCATGAATCTTCTCCGATTCCAATACCTTTGCTCTACAAAATAGGATACTTCATCCACAAACATTAACTGGTTGATGCTAGTACCACCTCTTCTCACTGATACTCCCCTAATATCTCCCTTCTTCTTTGTAGCTTGAATCATTAAGCTGAGACCTTCAACACATAGAATAAACAAGTATGGTGACAAAAGGCCACCTTGTCTCAAGCCCCTCTTTGGAAAAAACACGTCTCCTGGCTAGCCATTCACCAACACAGAGAAACTTATTGAACTAATCACTCCAAAATCAGCTTTATGAATTTGCCATTAAAACCAAGCTTTTTCCATAAGTGCCTCCAAGAATCTCCATTCTACGCTGTCATAGGCTTTGGAAATATCTAGCTTCAAAGCTAGACTCCCCACTTTTCCTTTCTTGTGAGTCTCATAGAATGTAGCACTTCATATGCGATCATAACATTATTAGTTATCGACCTTCTTGGGAGGAAAGCACTTTGATTACAAGAGATGATCAAAGGTAACACTTTCTTAAGTCTATTAGCCACTACTTTAGCAATAAGTTTATAAATAACATTATAAAGGCTAATAGGACGAAAAGCACTAACATTTACAGCATTTCTCACTTTGGGAATTAAAGCTAAAAGTGTAGTTCAAGTTAGAAAATGTACCCCATTCATTGAGGAAGCTGAGAACCGCAATGCTCACTTCATTTCCAACAACTTGCTAATGCTTCTGGAAGAAACATGCACTGAATCCATCTGGTCCTGGAGATTTTAGAGCCCCCATCATTTTGATTGCCTCATCAACCTCTGCTCTTGTAAATTATGTATCTAGAATATGGTTCATCTCAGATGTTACACGAGCTTCCAGAGACTACAAACAACTAGTAATAGCCTCAATTGAAGGCTCATCAGAGTTATAAATGTTCCCAAAATAATGCATGAAAGCCCTATCTATGTCTGAGGCCTCTGTCAACACATTCCCATGCTCATCTTGCATTGATTTGATAGTGTTTTTTTTTTCTTTCCCTCTATTGCACATGCATGAAAGTATCACATGTTCTTATCCCCTCCTTTGTACCAGTTCCTCTTAGCCCGTTGCTTCCACTTAATATCTTCTTGTTCTAGCAAGACTCCCAATCTCGATTGTAAATTCTGCACCTCAGGAATCACATACTTATATTCATTGTCTTGTAATTTCTTCAACTATTCTGACAAGTGTTTAACTTCATTCCCATTGTTGTTATTCTTTTGATTATTCCATCTACCCAATGCACTGTCACAATTCTCCAACATCCCTCTTACTTTAGTCAAAGGAGCAGAAGATAGACCTTTGTATTTCCAGTTTGCAAGAACCACTCCTCCACAGTCATCTTCTAAGTCCCATTTTGCCTCATACTTAAAAAGCTTCACACTATTTCTGCATACCTTGTCCCCTTTATTGAACCTCATTAGCAAGGGTTTATGATCAGAACACCTAGCTACAAGCCCTTCTACTACATAGTTAGGGAACCTATAAGTCCAAATAGGATTTACAACCATACGGTCCAGCCTCTCTTTGGTGTAAGTACCATCACCATGCTTGTTACTCCAAGTGTACATGTCCCCTTTAACACCGAGATCATATAACTGGCATTTATCTAGAACTTCATGGAAACTAATCATCTGAGCTTCCTTTCTTGGCTTGCCTCCTTTCTTTTCAGTACTTAACAGGATTTCATTGAAATCCCAACACACACACCATGAATGTTGAAAATATGGGTTCAAATGTTCCAAAAGGTCCCAAGCTTATGTTCTTTTGCAACATCTGGTTGGCCATAAAATCCCGTTAACATCCACTATACCTTAGTCTCCTTATCAGTAATCCATGCACTTATATGTCTCTCAGAGTAGTTGATAATCTCCACCTGGCACTCAGACTTCCCACATAAGGCTAAACCTCCACTTCGACCTTTATCATCCACCACAAAACATCCATCATACCCCAATCTCCATTTCAGAAAGTTAAATCTGCTTGCACATAGTTTTGTTTCCACAAGGAAAACAAAATTGGGTTGCTTATCCTTCACCAAGAGGTAAAGGTCATGAACTGTCCAAGGGTTCCCAAGCCCTCGGCAGTTCCAACTTAGGAGAATCATTATACTTGGTAGGGCTGCCACGCAGCCACCACCTTATCTGTTTCTTTCTTCTCTTCGACGTTTCTTCTCTATGCGTTACATTCTTCCTCAATTAAACTTCGTTTCCCTATCCCTCCTAGCACCTCTTCACCTGTGCTTTTTTCCTTCCTTCTAGCCCTTCTCTTCCAGCTTCGAGTAGAATAACCACCAAGTATAGCCCTCCCCGTATCTGTCTTGGCTTCCCCTCCTTTGCTTTCAACGGAATGTTTTCTGTCTTCAAACCCTTCAAACCGACTTATCTCGCCCAGCCCATTATCGTTACTGACTTCATGAATTGGGCCCGTTTGCATATAGCCCACTAGCCCATTATCTTCAGTTGTATAAGAGCCATTTGCATCCACCACCTTTTTAGCATGCTCACCCTTATCTATCGTATTATGACAGGGATCCCTTCCCATAATTCCCGCGCCTGTATTAGTGCAAGATTCCATAA
>QEOT01122135.1:0-22117 GCA_003123785.1 Pterocarya stenoptera | reverse complement strand
ATTAATTTATTATGCTGGGAAAAGTTCAAAACCATTCGAATGGTGATTTTTTTGTTCGAAAGGAAAATATTTGGTGGCAAAACCTGGCGGGAAGGTTTCTAAACCGTTCGAACGGAATATATTTAGTACGAACATATTCAAGCACCACATTTATACATTTAAATGTATAATATTAATCTTGGTACGTAAGTCAAAATATAAAATATATATCATATATACAAATTCATTAATTAATTTTATGTAATCAATTTAAAGATATTTTAATGATTTCTTTTATGTTAAATAAGATATTTAATTATCAACCATACACCACATAATATAAATCAATAATTATTCTAGGAAAGACAAAATATTTAATTTACAACTAAAGCAAATTATTAGAACATGATATATATTGTCCATAACTATAACAAAAAAAATATATATATATATATATAAAAATAAAAAATAGAAGCTACTGTGATGCGAGGTCTCTGCACACATCCTCGATTGAAGCTAATTGTCTCTCTACCTGTGTTAGTTGAGTACTGAGCGTGAGTTGAGTTGCATTATTGACATTAATCTTTGTACGTAACTCATTAATCTCTGTATGTAACTCAGAGACACTAGTAGTAATCTTTGTACGCAACTCAGACATAGCAGTATGCACTGCATCGATCACCGCTGATGTGTGTAAGCTCATCTCAACACGTAGTATGTCGGTCATCTCCTCGCGAGTAGATGTGCGTGATGCCTCGGCCTGTGTAGATGCCTTACCAGGCGATACTCCAGTATCTCCCGGTTGTGCATCTCTCTGAATATCAACCCTGTCAGGAATCTGTCCACGAAAATGAAATCTCGAGTGTCCTGTACTCCATGACAGGGTGGTGTTGTTGATCGGTCCCATTGGCTGTCGTGCAAGCTTGGCAACTTCTGGCACGACCCTAGCATATAGCAAAAATGAGTGATCACGATCCCAAATGGCAGTATATCTGTCGTAATGTACCGAGCCTCTGATCGGATCCTCTCAAATATATACCCCACGAGGTTGATCGGAATGCCACGAGCGACCCGTATCATAAATTCCGCTCGATCCAAGCCAACCTTGGTCTTGTGCTACTAAGGGTCAATATTGTTGGTGATGATCAAATTCAACAAGTGTATCGACCTTATCTTTGTAAACTAGTCTCTCGTCCTAAGACATCTCTACATCACCTAGAGGATCAGACTCTCTAGGTGGCAGGTTCAGATAGGCATCGACCAGCCTAGGAATACCGAGATATGCAACGAGTCCATCCGCTGAAAATATAACAGGAGCTCCTTGGACACAGATCTTGTACGCCCCTCTATCGTTTGGGCTGGCACCACCGAGCTTTTATATAACTCAGCAACGATGTCAATGTGGGAAATGAGCTCCATTCCTTCTTCTTGCTGATCTAAGATTGGTACACAGCTACAATCAATGAATACTGATGGGAGGGAATGACCCTCCCATATAAGAGTCACAAATTAGACAGTTTTATCTAATGCTCAAGTTTAACTCCCATATAAGAGTTATAATATAATTAACTTAAAAATAATAAACATAGAAATTATTTATACTTAAACTCATATTAATACTTAAAAGATAATAGTTGTAAAAACTATCTTACAACTAACTTAAAAAATAATAAAATTAAATTATAAATAACTTAAAAATAATAAACATAAGATTTATTAATATTTAAACTCATATTAATACTTAACAAATAATAGTTGTAAAAACTATGATACAACTAACTTAAAAAATAATAAAAATTATAAATAACTTAAAATAATAAACAGAAAAATTATTAATACTTAAAACACATATTAATACTTAAAAGATAATAGTTGTAAAAACTATCTTACAACTAACTTAAAAATAATAAAATTAAATTATAAATAACTTAAAAATAATAAACATATGATTTATTAATATTTAAAAGATAATTAATTAAAAACTATGAGGACTAACTTAACAAATAATAAAATTAAATTTTAATTAATACTTAAAAATAACTATAATGTATAAAGTAAAATTTAATATACTAAGGATACTGAAAATACACTAAATATTAAAAAAACATAATAATTAGGATACTTACAATACACTTAATATTTATGATACTTTAAATACTCATGATATATATAGATACTTAAAATACATAATAATTAAAATACATAATTATGATTTGGGGATTCTTATATATTCTATTCTTGTATCATCTTGTATTCTCGTATTTTTTATTTTTTATTGTTGTGTTTTAATATCGTATCTTCTACTTGCCATTGAAATAAACCTTAGACCCGCTTTAGAGTTATCAATCATGTTGAATGGTTGATTGATAACTCTTGAATTGTCTAGAATGGACAGTTTAGAATTGTAAGATCATTCTCGCAAACTATTCGAACTATATTTGTTGTCGTCCAACTTTATAATTTTGGTAGATTCCTCTCTTGCTTTCCAGATATGTAGTTTCGGTAATGGTGCAATGACGTGTTAATTATCAGTACACACAACCAAACAAACATATTTTGAGAACTATGTGGAGATGCTACCGAAATTTTGTTGGATGTGACAGATAATAGATCATAGGTTGGTGACTATGATCTTACGATTCCGAATGGGATAGGACCAACTATCCTGTGAAAGGTGGCATACTCCTTTATTGATACAGGATACATACATATTTGAACTTGATGCACACGTGACTGTTTGTAATGAAGATAATCGGCATGGATAAGAGATGGATGTGAGTTAGCGATCGATTGGGACATAATTAAAATGTATATGCTGAAAGTGTTAAGAAATTTTTGGAGTTCGCATTTGGTACATGCGATAGTGATGGGCGTATTAGATGCCCATGCACAAAATGTAGGAATTTGCATTCTCATAAAATAGACTTGGTGAGAGAGCATCTGTTTGTCAAAGGTATTAATAAGGGTTATACTGGTTGGGTCTTACACGGTGAACCATATCTAACTGTATTTGAGGTGCCACATGAAGAAGAAGAGATTGATGAAGATGTACAACTAGAGGTTGTTGAAGATGAATATGATGAGGATATAGAGCAAATGTTAGGTGACATCAGTGCGAGAATGTTTATGGATGAATGTGACACGGACATATCAAGTTCAAATGATGGGGGCCATAACACTTTTGCACGATTGTGGAATGATTCACAGCGTGAGCTATATCTAGGATGCAAAAGACACAGTAAGTTGTCATTTACTGTAAGACTGCTTCACATAAAATCAATGTGTGGATTATCTATTAAGGCTATCAATATGTTACTTGAGCTGTTTAAAGAGGCATTGCCGATAGACAATACTTTACCTTATAACTTATATGAAGCAAACAAGTTAAAACGAGAACTCGGATTTGATTACAATGTAATACATGTACGTAAGAATGACTGTATATTATTTTGGTGAGAGAATGAGTAGTTGAACGAGTGTCCCATATGCCATAAATCAAGATGGACATTAGACAAGCAAAATGTGCCACAAAAGGTCGTACGCCACTTTTCATTGATACCAAGATTACAACGATTATTTATATCATGCGCAACGGCTGTAGACATGACATGACACTCATTAGGCAGAGCAAGGAACGATGATATTTTGTCACATTCTACTGACTCCCAGGTGTGGAAGGAATTTGAGCAGGAACACCCATGGTTTGCTGAAGAACCGCGTAATGTGCGACTTGGGTTGACAACAGATGGATTTAATTCGTTTGGGAACATGAGTACTAGTCATAGTACTTGCCAGTTGTACTTATGCCGTATAATCTACCATTGAGAAACCGTATGAAAGATCCATATTTCATGATGAGTTTGTCATTCTAGGTCCGAGATCACCGAGAAATGATATAGACATACACTTATAGCCATTGATTTCAGAATTGAAAGATTTGTGGGAGAATGAGGTTGTCACATTTAATTCATCAACAGGCAAGTCGTTCAAGATGAATGATGCAGTGTTATGGACAATGAATAATTTTTTCGCTTATGGAAACTTGTCAGGTTGGAGTACTAAGGAGAAAATGGCATGTCCAACTTGTAACAAACATATCAAATCTGAATGACTTACGTACGGGGGGAAATTATGTTTCATAGGTCATCATCGAGTTTTACCTGGTGATCATAGATGCCTTGAAAATTCTAGAATGTTTGATGGAACTATTGAATGGGGCCAACCTCTACCATATTTGTCTGGTGAAAATATACTTGCATAATTTATAGATATTGGTTGTAATGAATTTGGTAAAAAATAACAAAAGAGAAAACGAGCTACGAATGAGTTGAATTAGACAAAGAAGAGTATATTTTTTGAACTCCCGTACTAGTCGAAGTTAAAATTACAGCATAGTTTTGATGTTATGCATATTGAAAAAAATATCTATGAATCCATATTGGGAACATTGATGTCAATTGAAGAAAAAACAAAGGATACATTAAACTCAAGGAAGGATTTGAAGTGGTTGGGAATAAGACCTGAAATATAATCGTAAGAAAATAGTTTGTCTGTCTATATGCCGATTGGGTGGTATACATTGTTATGGAACGAAAGGACTACATTTTGTGAGTGGCTAATGAAGATTAAGTTACCAGACGGTTATGTCTCGAATCTAACAAGGTGTGTGAGAACATGATTGGAAAATAATTGGATTAAAAAGTCATGATTGTCATATTTTCTTACAGTGTATCTTGCCTATTAGTATCCGTGGATACTTGATGATAGACGTGCACGTGGCTTTGACTGAGTTGGGTGTATTTTTTAAAGACTTATGTGCTAGGACATTGAATGTAGAACCATTGGATTGAACGGAATGAAAAATTGCCATAATATTGTGTAAGTTAGCAAGTATTTACCCACTGTCATGGTTCATTTAGTCGTTCATTTGCCACGTGAGGCTCGATTTGCATGACCAGTTCAATATAGATAGATGTATCCCATTGAACGATTCCTTGAAAGGTTGAAACATACAATGGGTAACAAGGCCCGCCCAAAAGAATCAATTGCAGAAACATATATTGATGATGAGTGGTATACCTTCTGTTCCAAATATTTCCACAGAGTTAACACTAGGTTTGATCAACCAGAAAGAAACTTTAACGTTGACCGAGCAAGACAAAGGAATGTGTTTTCTGTGTTTTCCCAACAAGTACATCCAATTGGTGCAGTGTGTAGTTATGACTTGTGTGGAAGAGAGTTTAAGAAAGCTCAGTGGTACGTGCTGAACAATTGGCCTGAGATAGAGAACCACTTGAAGTAAGTTATAACTTTTTCTTAATTTAAATTCGCTCATTTACTTTAAAAAATTCTAAGAATATAAAAGATTTGTGATAATCATCAATTTCAGTGATCATATTAATGTGCTCAAGGAACTGGGAGTAAATAATATAAACCAGAAACATGAAGAGGAGTTCCCGAGATGGTTTGAAGAATGGGTAATGACATTACATATGGTTTAGTCAGTAACAAATGAAAAAATATTGATTTAAAGTTTGATATAATATATGCTTTACTCAATATGTAGGTTGAACAAATACATGCGAATAATGCAAATGATATATCGGATGAACTGCATGCATTGGCGCGTGGCCCATTGAGACACGCTGCTCGATATTCTGCATGTATTTCTCGGGGAAGTAGGTATCACACAATGGACTAAGATTGTTATTGGAAAATCCAAAATAGTAGTGTCCTAGTCGAAGGAAGTCATGATGGAAAAAATATTGATTTCTATGGGGTTATTGTTGATATAATTGGAATGAAGTATTTGGGGGAGCTTGTGGTATATCTGTTTAAGTGTGATTGGTGGGATTTAAGCAATCCTCAAATTGGAGTCCGTGATGATGAATATTTTTTGAGTGTTAATACATCACAAAAATGATATGAAGATTATTCTTTTATTTTGGCTTCTCAAGCATCTCAAGTATTCTACTTAGATGACCTGGAGTTAGCTTTAGATAATTCAACATTTTCCTCAATTGTCGCATCAACAATTTCAGCCTCAATATCTTCTCTATTTAATGGAATTATTTCATACTGGCTCAAATCCACATACAAATTTAAGGCGGGTTGACTCTCTTGGTATGCTTCTTGAGTAGAGGGGTCATCTTCTTCTATCATCATGTCCTTCCGCCTGAGAGATAGGAGAATACTTTTGTACTACTCACCATTGATTTCTACAGATGATGAGACCAAATTGTCAAATGAAACTGATACAGATTATGATTGACCAATTATGTGTTAACATTACACTTTATGACAAATATTTTACTTATTGAATATATCAGTGGTTTGAAAATGCCACCAAAGAAGAAGGAAGTTCGTAACCCATATCCACCTGTTCCTAACTCTCATTCAGACTCACCATTAGAGATTGACTATACAGAACAAGGTAAAAATCTAATACTCATAAAAGTTATTAATTAAGGTCATATAATAGACATATAATACAGATTGATTACAATGGTATATTTTTTAGAGACACAGTACAATCTCGTCAAGTTTGAGGCACCACTAGTGGCGTGACGTTGGAAAAATATCGTAAGGTAGGTAAGATCAAGGTTAGCATTCCTGATAAACATACCAGAGGCGAAGGACAACCAACAGCTTGGCTTGCATCGCATGTGGGCGCTCTTACACGAACTTATGCACATTTAGCAATGACTTCATGGAAAAAGTCTCTCAAGATGTTAAAGAGTTTATCAAGAAGCGTTGTTTGGTAATGTTTAAAATATTGATTTAGTAGAATAAATTTTTATATTTTACTTAAATTTAGAATATTATAAATGATAATATGTTTGTGACTTTTTTTTTAAGGATGATTTAAAATTAAATTTTGGTTGGAGAGAGGGGCCTAAGATTGTGGAAGAGTTTATGAGTAATGCATTTCGCAAATATAAGGCGAGGTGTCATGAGCATTATAATAAGTTTGAGAACAATGAATATGCACGCCAACATCATTTTCAAGATGTCCGACCTTCTGAGTAGGAAAAACTTTGTGACATGTTTGAAGATCCATCATATCATATATAATTAAATTAATTATTTTACTTGTCCTATTTGTCATTTTGCTTCATCATATTTTCAATTTCTTTCCAGGAGCAAAGTTCTATAAACAAAACAAATAAATCAAAATTGAAGATTAATCATCATGTAGGCTCAAGATATTTCCATCGTTTCTCTAAGAAATTGGTATTACTATTTTTTTATTTATTGGATATAGTTAATTATTTGGATGAATCAGAATGATGTTATAACTTAACACATTTATTGTAGCAAGATTCAGATACCAATTATGATTTGACAAAATTATATATTGCATCGTACACAGATCGTAATGGAGAGTGGACTCATTCTGATGCCTGTGAAAATTATGTAAGTATTATCACCTGTTTTAATTAAATATATTACAATATTTATGACGATATTAATTCTTTATCTTATATATGTCTAAAATAAAATGGTTGCCCTACGTGCTGAATCGGCTTCAGATAAAAATTCCTCAACAAGTGATATTGATATTTTTACACAAGTCCTGGGTTAATGTTCAGGATATTTGAATGGTTTGGGTCGCTGTGTAAAGTTTTCTCTCTCTTCCTCTTCTTCCGGGTTTGCCTCTACGACTTCTATTGTGCTAGAGAATGCGAATTTCGGAATTGACTGTAAGGTAACATGAGTTAGAAACTCAATTGACGAAACAAGCAGACATGGAGATGCTCATCAAACAACATGAAGAACAACAAGAAGAGTTCAGGAGACAGGCGCAACTCCAAATGCAGTAGCTTATGCAACAGTACAGGCCTCCAAGCAACTGATGGTTTTTTACATGCATATTTTGGGATTATCTATTTATGTACGAACAATGCCAGTTTCACTGTTATTTATTTAGTTCTCACTTATTATAAAACTTTTGTGAGTACTAAACAGTTTCTAATGTATTTTTTCAAATATTATGAAAGCCTACTTGATTTTTTATTATTGAGTTTAAATAAAATAGTTACTGTTCGAACAAAATTTATTAAATCGTTCAAATGACCATATAACTTTCAAACGCCATTTATTTTCGCAGTGTTCAAACATAACTTTTCTTCTGTTCGAATGCTTATACCGTTCGATCTCTCCCTATAACGTTCGAACGGACAGTTATATTTATATCGTTCAAACGGGTGTATAATGTATTTTTGTTCGAACATTTTTTGAAACCGTTCAAAAAAATTAATCAAGTTTGAATGTAAAATTGTAACCGTTCAAATGATATTCTGGGACGAATTTCAACTGTGACAAAAAAACTTACCCATTCGGACGTGGTCGAACGGTTTTCTTTAAATTTGTCCCAAAAGATATTTTTTGGGATAAAATGGTGATTTTAGTCCCAAAATATCTTTTGAGACAGTGTTGTTGGGACGAACTCGAGACGAACTTTTTTGTCCCAAAAATATTTTTGTGATGAAATGACAATAATTTGGGACGAAAAATTTCATCCCTAAAAGGCGTTTTTGTTGTAATGCTAAAATCATCTCTAATAACACAATTATATAAAATCCAAAAACTCCATGACATATTAATTCATTTACTAAAACCAAATATCCACGTTCCTTCATAGGGACAACAAAGAAATTCTCAATAAAATAAATTAAAAACTTCTCAAAGACTCGAAAATATCTTTAACACAAAATATCAAAATAATCGAAAATAATCAAATTTCTAACTATGACTCTCAAATAAATATTTGTACCCTTGGGCCCTTATTCCTATATGAACATCAAATCTCTCTAATACTACTACTCTTGCTCTCTAGCAGAACCATCAAAATTATCTGAAAAATGTTTAGAGATAAGGGATGGGTTATCAACAACTAAGTAAATAGAAAACATATACTAGTATGCGAATATGAGCATTTACAGAATTCAGAATGCAGAACAAAACACTTTTTATTTTTAGAATGCAGAGTCAGAACATATTATCAAAAATATCAGAAAGAAAGCTGAAAAATATTCATAATCAAAATCCCTTTGGCATGGCATAAACTGAAATATCACATTTTATCTTATCATATCAAAATAGAGACCATGCTTAGCCCCATGGTAGGGTTGTGCCAACGGAGCAGAAATAGAATGTAAATCTTCAAAAGTACTTTGGCATAACATATTTGATTCATTATCATCATCATAGCAGAGCATCATATTATAATGGAGGCCATGTTTAACCCCCCCGTGGTAGGGTTATGCATTTGTGGATAACCAAGCAGATGCATATCAGAACTAAAACAGAATACCACTATTCTTATCCGGGGCAAGGCCATTTTATATCAGAACAGAAACTATGTCAAACCCTCTTGGTAAGGTCTCAAATTGAATAGAGTAGAAACATAATAAGATACAGAACCAGATAGTCATGTCAAAAGTTTTTCAGATACCACATCTTATCAAAACAGAGTATTGGACAGAATCGGAATATAACAGAATCAGATCACAAAAATATAGTTTATGCACTAAATTTTATATTCGCTCTTTTTTGCGAAACAAAATGCCAAAATAAGCTCATGTCTACACAAGTCATGACAGAAAATACTTTCTTTTTATACAGAATTTCATGAATAATGCAGAACAATTAACTTAGGTTGTTTCAAAATTCATTTTAGAACAAAATATACATATTTTCAAAATTGACCTCAGTCCATTTCATTTTTATGTAAAGTCTAGCATAAGAACCTCGCTTACCTGAACTTCTTAGCTTATCAAAATTTCTTCACAGTAGTACTGAATGAAAATTAATCATCACCAACAAAATTATCATGTAACTCCCATAAATTTCAATTCGATTCCTAAACCTATAGTACTAAAGTAATCTATTTTTCCTAAATGTCTAAAATTCTCTTAATCCTAAAAAATACCATCACTTCCCAATTTCATCAATAATTACTTAATTTCTCCGACTACGACAATAAATTTTGAATCATTTACTACTGAAATCTCACTATAAAACATTTAATATCAACTAACATAATTTAAAACCTTAAATATTTTCTATAGGAAAAATAAAGTTTCTATAATAAATTATAACCTGGTCAATCTCATTTTAAACACAAATCCAAGGTAGAATATAGAAAGAAGAAGCCCATCGTAAAATCAATCCAACCGAATTATGAGTTCAAAACACCTTATAATTTGACTTGCAACTTAGAGGGTAAAATAATAATCTCATAAAACAAATCTTCTCCTACGTAAAATCTAAAAACTACTTTAGTTTGTAAAAGATCACTAGCGAGAGGGAGACCCAGGTGCGACAGAGACTCACTGAGAGGAGTTGCGGTGGAGCTGGGCAAATGCGAAGGTTGTGTTGGCAAGGTGAGCGGCTGAGCACTGATGTGTGTGTGTGAGTGAGAGAGAGAGAGAGTGAGTGAGTGAGTGAGTGAGAGAGAGAGAGAGATGAGAAAGAGTGAACACAGTGAGAGAAAGGGATGGAGAAGCAGTGGAACAAGGCAGAACTAAGGCGGCTCAAGGCTGACGGGAAGATGACGACAGACGGATTGTGTGGCTAGCCCGATAATTGTTCCGTCATATGGTGGTGATCAACTGAGTTTGTGGTGTTTCTCTGTTTTCGGAGGAGAAGTAGAGGCTCTTTTTCGATGATGGCTGTTGATGGTAGAGGGAGGGCTACGGAGTAGTACGATAGGCCTTGGGTAGGCGATTTTCGTAAGGTGGAGGTGGTGGTTCTACTGGATGACAAAGAACTAGGCAGTGGTTGAGGTTCCGTGCGTGATGGTTTGTGGGTTGGTATTGGGAGGCACTAGGGCATCATTTGGGTGGTTTCTACATAGCGTCGCTCTCAGCCTTCTCATGGCACTGTTGTGCATGGCTCCAAGAGTTTCCATGAAGGACAGACTGCCACAGTGAGCATGGAGGTTGCTTCCATCGGTGGTCTTCATGGGGTTGGGTTGTGCAGAGACAAAGACGGTGACTGCATGGAGGTTGTGAAGGGTGGCGGCTTCATCGTGGGAGAGTTACCTTACAGTTTGACTCTTGAGAGGTTGCTTCTCTATACGATGGAGGATGAGGGAAGGAGACGGAAACCCTATTATTGGGTTTTCTTAATGCATGAAGGATCTATGTATATATATAGAAAAAAAAGAAACCCTAGAGAGGATCAGAGGGAGAAACTACATGAGAGACGTAAGTGCAAGGGGGACTAGGGTCGTGTGAGGTGGGAGGTAAAAAAAAACTAACTAAACATGGCGAGGGGCAACTGAAACCAACTAGGGTTTGAAAAAAAAAAAGAATAGATCCCTACAAACACGGGCTGCATAATACATACATACATATATATATAAACATGGGTTATAGAATTTTAATGGGAAAGGGACTCTAGAGTCCGTTTGAAATAGATAACAAACATTAAAAAAAAAAAAAAACAAATCATAGGTTGGATCCTCGAAAATAATTTAGATCCGTAATCTATAAATAATAGTACTCGAAAATTTAACTGGACTTTTCATACATCTAACCCAAAAATATTTAGAAAGCGGGCTTGGTGTTGGATCCAGGTGTTACATATATATACATATGCATATATATTTATATTTTATGTAGATAAAAACGATGATGTTTCACTAATATTATTTATATTAGTTCTAACGTTCATATAATTAAAAAAAATATTACTTTTCACTTAACTTTTACTACTATTCACTCCTATTCACTCCTATTCATAGAATTATTCTATCATTAATTTTTCACTACTATTCATAGAATATTTAAGATCACTTTACTACCCAAACGCAACCTTAATAATCCTTCCCTCTCCCCTCCCTCTTCTTCTTTCCTCTTCTTGACCTTCTTTCTTCAGAATCTCTTTCCTCTCTCACACGTAGCCCGGCGTGCACAATGTCATAGCCCTCCATTCCCCTCATTCTTTATAACGCCACTGAGGAAAAATCGAAGAATCGACTAGAACTATGCTGACACTGAAGCTGTTGGTTTGCTTCCCCTAATTTGCTAGTTCGACCGGTTCTGGACATTTGAAAAATATGTCAGTGCAGCGTCAGTTTTGGACGGAAACTGTACCGACGGCAGTTTTCACCCTATATACTACTTACTTTAATGATTAACTATCGTTTTGAAGCATATTAATACTATGGCTGTATTGTACTATTGTATGTGCATTAATTTGTAATGTAGGTAGTAATTAATATGGTATTAATTACATGCTGAGTGTGTACATGGCGTTAGTACTGTTCATCCAGGTTCCAGCCTGGGAATTGGAGTATACCTGGATTAGAACCTGGGTTTCGAAACGGGGCCAAAACCTAGACGGGGTTAGCCCGGGTCAAACTCGAGCTGGAACCTAGATTGAAACCGGTTTTTAAAATACCCGGATTCCCAGTTTTGGGTTGCACTTGTTTTTTTTTTCTTCTTTTAAATCACAGCTATATGTTATGAATATTTTTTATGGAAAAATGTTTATATAGTGTAACACCCCGTATTTTAGTGTATTTTTAATGAAGATTAATTTAATTTATTTAGTGATTGGTTCTCTTGTTTTAAATTATGAGAGTTTTTAAATATTATTTTATAATATTTTAAGTTGTGAAAATTAATTCTTATGTGTTTTCTTAGTGTTATTTATTGTTTTGGCATTTAAAGTGATCTTTGATTTAAATTGGTTTGTTTTTGAGTTTTAAAATAATTATTGTTTTAATTAAGCATTTCCCTGTGTTTGGATTATTTTATTTAGTTTATGATTTTAAAATGATTTTCGTTGGATCATTTTTGTGACCTCGAGATGTGAGGGTTCAACCTCATTTCTTTTTCTTTCCTCTTTCTTTTCTTTTTCTTCTTTCTTCCGGATTTATTTTTCTCCCGCGTACTCTCTCTTTCTCTAGCTCGACCCTCTCTCTCTCCTCTCCCCCGTGTTCCGGTTTCTTCCTCCCCATCGCCACTGCCAGCCGCCATGGTCGGCACTGCCCAGATCGATCAACTCCCCACTGACCGGCGACCCAACCCCTCAAAACTCAGACCACGCCGCGCCACCGTTAGCCTCCACGGCTCGTTCGAACCCGCGGCGGTCTTCGCATCGTTCTGCCGCCGTCTGGCCACCATTGGCTACCACCTCTTCATCATTTCATCCTCGGCATCTCAGCAACCTTTTGGACCCAAACTCAGCCTCGATCCGTTGCTGGAGCCGCCCCAACAAACACCCACTCCGATTTGAGCTTCTCGGCCTTCCACCGCCGTTTCGGCCGCCACCCACGGCCAAAGGCCACCACCATTAGCTTCACCGACTTCCATAGGCCTTACCCTACCATTCCCAAGTCTTTGTTTGATCTCGTGAAAATTTGGGTTCACTGTGTATTTCGGCCAGTATTTTTACACTGTGGAGTTACGGTTTTGGTGCTTCCCATTCCTCCGTGATCCTTCGAAAATATTTTTATAGCACTGTAAGTATTTTTCCAAATATCTTTTAAGATTTTAATATATTTTTGTACTGACTCATTTATTATTACTGTGATTAGTTGGTTGTGCCGGACTGAGTCCGAGGAGTTTTGGGGGTCGGATGGATTGGAGGTTGGAGTTGTGTTTGGTTATTGGATATTGTTGTTGGTCTGGTATATTACATGTGCATGCATGTTCATGTTTGTAAATTGAAAACTAGGTTTTCGTGTATTTGGATTCATATTCATGCGTTTATAAAAAACTGAGTTTTTATGTGATTTAAAGGAAAAGAGACTGTAGGGATGGTGGTAAGCAAGGATGGTGGTATAGTCCCGCCTGCGATTCCCACCTACGGAGTACGCGTAGGGATGGTGGTAAGCAGGGATGGTGGTGTAGTCTCGCCTGCAATTCCAGCCTACGGTGCACTCGACAGGGATGGTGGTAGAGTCCCGTCTGTGATTCCTGCCAATAGTGCTCTAGTGGGTTTTTGTGTTGTGTGGAAAGAAACTGTAGGGATGGTAGTAAGCAGGGATGGTGATATAGTCCCGCCTGCGATTCTCGTTTACGTTGTACACGTAGGGATGGTGGTGTAGTCCCACTTGCGATTCCGGCTTATGGTGCACGCGATAGGGATGGTGGTAAGCAGAGATGGTGGTAGAGTCTCGCCTACAGTGTCTGACAAATATTTTTGTATAAATCATTTTCTGGGAAAATGACGGATTATGTTTTTGGGCCAAAAATGGGATTTTGACATGTGTTAAAAAATATTCATTTTTCGGGAAAAATGATATTTTGGATTTTATGCATACTTCATCATATGAATGCATGGTTGGTTGCATTAAATATATTTTGATCTTGGAGATTGTTTGGATTATTACTTACCTGCGGTAACATTTATGGTACCGTAGATTTTGTTGCAGATGAGGATGATGAGCCTTAGAGATCCGCTTTGTGGAGAAGTGGCATGTGGTTGCTGCTGTTTTGGATTATGGGATTTGTTTCCCATGTGTATATATTTGGCTTTTGGCTGTAATTATTGGATAACTGTTTAACTATCAGTATACTTGTATTTTGGTAATTTTGTATATATCATTCACTATTTGGGATGACATGTCAGCCATAGGACAACCTTGGGGGGCGGGGGTAACATCCTCAAGAAGTTTTGCATTGGTGGTGCATTTTGACGGGCCTCACTTTAGGTTTGGTTTAAGGTTTCAGTTTCTATCAAGCCCAATTCTAATTTTTTCTTGGCCCAATAAAATTACCATGATATAAAAAAAATAAATTAGGGTGTACTAGCATGTATTTGAGTGGTTAATAGCATGTGAAAATGATTTAGTCAAGTGATCAATGACTTAAGCTAAAACCGGCCATTTAGAGTTTTGACTTCTACTATGGTTTTGGGTTTCAATTGAATCTTAATGGTTTGAGGTTTCACTAGGGTTGAAACTCTCTTTTGGTCGGCCACAAAATATTTGGTTGGATGTGATAGTGTTTGGATGGCATGATCACAATGCTTGATTTTCCTTCCATTCCTCCACATTTCTATTTAATGGTTCATCTTAATGCTAGTGTCCTACACTATTCATAAGTGTGGCTAAGATATTGCTAAGTATCCAATAAAAACTCACCAGGACTATTTTGGACAAATTCACACAGCGATTTGACAGTCGTCTGAACCGTGTGTCACATGGCTCTATCCCGAGTGTTACTATTCATCCGTAAGATTGCAAAAATAAACATTGCACCATAAGACTAATAGTGTTATGGTTATGAGACTAATAGTGTAATTCATTTCTCAAACTCATTATCCTAAGTACCTTAAACAATTAAAATGACACTTCTGTCACCGTAGCGGATAGGAAACCAACTATTTTGATAGACTATAACCTAAGCGGTCACTCGTTTCGTGAAATATTTTCGAGATTTCACGACATTCTTAAGGTATAAAGAAATTCATTCACTAAATTTATGACGGGTTGTTATATAAGTGGAGCTTGTGCGTCTTCCCTCCATTGCTCCCATGCGTCTTTATCATATCTACTCTCTTGTTTTCATGTTTGGTTTGTTTAGATAATTTGTGTTCCTTCGCATTTTCAGAGAAGATGAAGACCAGCGCTATCTCTGCCAGCATGCTGAAGACACTATCCATAATATCGTCGGACACTTTTGCATGTATTTGGAGTGGCTTTCAATCATTCATTTTTTTTATTTTTTATTTTATTATTATTATTATTTTTTATGTTGGTGAATTGATTGTTCTTTTTTTTCAATTGCTTTTAAAATGGCAGCTAGTCATATAGGAGTTACATGCCAAAATGGCCTTCAATAATATAACTTGATCATGAGTCGTTTGTAATTGTGTATACAGTCCAACTCCAATTACTAAAAAACCAACATCGAACTTGGCTTTCATGCAATCCTATTATAATTGATAGACAACAAAATATAATAGAAAAGAGGATGGAGAGGAGGGGAGCGAGATAAAGCGTACTTTAAAGGCTACAATATCATTTTTATTTTCAATTGTTATTGAATACAAAATATTGCTATCTCTTTATAGAGAAATTACATAGAGATGAGATAAGATAAATATCTTCGAAAATGAAATCAACTAATTTGATAATTATGTAACCAAATCAGATAATAATCAAATCAAGTTATTGACTTTATATTATCTTCAACATCCCCCCTCAAACTTTAGGTGGAGAACTTTAAAATATCGAGTTCGAAATTTGAATATAACCTTCATATTCGTTGATTAATCATCGATGAGATGATGAAAATGGCACTGATGATGAAGTGACTAGCAGCTAGAACATCAAATATGGAGTTGTGGCCAACAATGAGTTGATAATGGGCCAAAACCAACAATGGGCTAACAATAAGCAAAACAATTAAACTAACAATGGACTACATATGATCTTGGTCAACTATAACACCAAGACAAAAGGCCAAAAATGGGTCTGAGACTCCAAACAATGCCCACAATAGATCAAAACCCAATAAACAGGCTACTAGCTAGTAAAGATATTCCAAATGCATTGATGTGAATGAAATATCGCTGAATGCCGGTGAAAATTCTATGAGAGGTAAAACTAATACTGGAAGAACTTTAAAATATATAATCCACAGGATCAAGCAAGACGTTAGTCAAGGGCTCTGATACTATGTAAAAATAAAATATAATAGAAAATAAGATGAAGAAGAGAGAATGAGAGAGTTCTCTTGCCTCCTCTAATAGGTGCCCAATATAACTACAGTTCATCTCAACCTTTTGTAATGTTATCACAACTTGCTTTGCATCTACTTCAATTTCCATATGCTTAAAAGCTAGCTCAAAACAAAACCTTTCGCTCTTAGCAAACCTGTCATTGGTTAGTGTAGATTGAATGATGGCACTATTAAAAATGCATTCACTTATCCCTGGTTGTCATGAGCAACGACACCAATTCCAACCTTCCGCTGATTCATGTTAGGTCATAAACTGTTGCATCCCAATAAAGCTTAATAACATTTGTCTATGACTTTTTCATATTTGATGATTGGTTTGGTTACACAAAAATAAACTATCTCATCTTATCTCATCTCATATAATCATTACAGCTTTTTCAAACTCGCACACAAAATATAATAAACAATTCAACTTTTTCAAAAATCAAAATAAAAATATATTAAAAAATTATATTATAACAATAATTTATTCAACTTTTAACAAAACATTTCATTTCATCTCATTTCAACTGTGTAACCAAACAAGGCATTAATGATTTCCTAGTTATCTTCTGATGAATGTCTGTAGAGGCCACCTTGAACTCAGCTGAAGTTGCTTTTGCCAGCTAATCAAACTGTTTAGATGCAATAAGGTTCCCCCTTGAACAACTTAATTTCTCCTCAAGCATATTTGCCTTGCCATGGTAGCCATGACTTCAAAGTCTCCAATATCCAGTTTCTCACTTAATACCTCCACTTTGGGTCTAAACTCTATGGACTCCACCTTACTTTCTTAAAGATTTTGACTACATGCTCTCCATACATCACTTTTAGTTAGGAACTCCCATATAGCATGTTATATTGTTTCAAGTTGTGACTCGAGGGTAACAATAATTGAACCAATCGTTTAATATATACTAACGATCATCTCTACAATGGATGTATTCTCAAGCACATCAAAGACGTCCCCAACTAGTTGAAATTCCACACATTCAATCTGAAACAATTAATGAGCTCAAATGGTCAAAAGCATGCCAATCCAATATGTCGAAAGCGCCAACACTTTTAACCTGACAACACAGACTTAAATGCTCATCGATCACCTCAATTCTAACTAACCTTTATTATAATGGCAACCAAAATCATTATCGATTTCCACTCAAGCCCATCAAAATCATAGCTCAAGTTGACTTGAACACAAGCCAATCTACTCAGTTCTACTCTTTAAACCAAGTTTAATCACGTCCTAAACCATCGAAAAAAAAGTATCATTTCCAGTATCTGCTAGACCTGTCCTTAGATTTGAAAAAAAAATCATTTTCTAAATTTTGCAAAGTCTATAAACTTAAATCTGACATGAATCATTTTCTAAATTTTTCCAAACCTAAAACCTCGAATCGGATAAGAATAATTTTCTAAACTATGTGGAACCAATAATCTTAAATCTAATAAGAATCATTTTCTAAACTTAGTACCGCAGAATGGATGACCTTAAATCTAATAAAAGTCGTTTCCTAAGGTTTGCAGAATGTAAGACCTTGCATCTTATAAGAATAACATCCTGAAGTTTGCAGAATAACCTTTAGTTCGATAAAAATAATTTCCTAAAGACTACAGAATCAATAACTCAGGTTTCAATGAAATAAACTCACATGCTAAAGTTTACAGAGTCTAGAAACCTAGGCTTTGATACAAACTGTCATGCCCCATACTTGGGGATGAGCCCTTTTAACCAGAATCATTTAAGGTAACAACTTAAATACAAAAATCCTCTAAAGTAAAATGTCTCAGGAATTCTATCTGAAGAAAATGAGCTGAACACTAACCAATTTTCTCTTAAATTGAACTAATACTTCAATGCCAACTAGCACGTTCCTTACTACTCTCTTCTAATCCCGCCCATCACTTTCTATCCTCGATCATCACTATGAAACTCAATGTCATTTGAAAACTATAGAATGTAAATGGGCGATTCTACCGATTCGGTAAGTAGTGAACCTATAGTCCGTAATATGCAGAACATGAGTCAATAGTTTAAAAGCAATGCAGTGACGAATAGAAAAATTTATAGCAGTGAAACTCAATGAAATTTACCCCAAAATCATAAGTCATATAGCAACAATAACAGTAGCCAAAGTTTTATGCCCATGGCGGCGCCGGTAACAGTAACAGTAATCCCAATAGCTAGAAGCAGTATCAAGTAGTCAATTCCTATTAGCCATAGTTATACACCCATGGTAGGGTCAAGAACAGTAATAATAATCATAGCAGAAGCAATATCATTAATCAGGCCCCAGTTGTACGTAACGATTTTACGACCGTGGTAGAGCCAGTAACAGTTACAGTATTCTCTGTAGAAGCAGTATCAGTAATCAGTTTCGAGTAGCAACATTTTTTGCCTATGGCAGGGCTAGTAATAGTAATAGTACTATTCTCAATAAAAGCAATATCAGTAATCAGCTCCCAGTAGCCACGTTTTACGCCTGTGGCTGGGCCAGTAACAATAACAGTAATCTCATACCTTAAGGGTTTTTAGGATGCAATTAATGCAATAATAGTAACAGTACTGGAATGATATTAATATATCTTGTAACTGTACGTAAAGTTAGTATAGAAAATAAATTTAGTAGTTCATACAGTAGTTCATACATTTTATGTAAAAATAGCTCATGCCTATATCATTCATGAAAAAAATATCTAATTCAGTGTTTAATACAGAATATAGTGCTGTAAAAATAACCGCGATGTTTTTCTTAGTAAAAAATGTAATTTTCTCAAACTCAACCTTAGTTAGTTTTGGCAAATTCAGTAGTGGGGTGTTATGTTGATACTAAACGATGAGGTGCTACTGGTGGGGAGAGGCTGTGATGGATAGAGAGACAGAGGGAGGAAGAGCGATGGATAGAGAGAGATAGACGAAATTGTAGAGAGAGAAAGAGAAAGAGTGATGGATAGAGAGAGAAGGAGGAAGAATTAGGCTTGTGTTTGTTTTTTTCCTAACGAAAGGAGTTGGACTTTGGGCTTTGGGCTGGGTTGTAAGAGTTGTTTATAACAATATTGCTAGGAGCTTGGGGAGGCCCAACCATTGTGATCTCAAATACCTGTTGACACATACACATATTAACAAACCAACAATCAATTTATATAATATGGAGCATTCTAGTATGTATGGATCTTGAATTTGTACACTTACACAGCACAACCATTACAAAGACTCCGACTGTAGATCAAACAATAAGAGAGAAGGAAATGGACAAAAAGAATCTTAATTTCATTTACAGAGATGTACACTTAAATAGAAGTTAGAAGAGAAATTATAGCCTAAAATGTAGAGATTGCATCATAAAGGATGAATCCGTACATCACATGAAATGATAAATATGGAAACATAGAAGACATCATGTTACTCCTTTAGTAATGGTAGGATTAATGAGTTAGTGTTTAATTTTTTGATCTCTGGCTTGATTCTGGTATGAATGCAGAGATACTTATGAGTTGGAACTGTTAGAGGATATTTGGCTAACACCCCCTCGCAAGCTAATGGAGGAGGCAACAAATTAATAGCTTGTCACGAAGGCGGAGGAAAAGAGTAGTAGTAAGTGCCTTGGTGAAAATATTAGCATGTTGATAAGCAAAGAAGATGTGTTTGAGTTAAATATCCTTCTTCAGTACCTTTTCTCTAATGAAATGGAAATTCACTTCAATGTGCTTGGTTCTAGCATGGAATATTGGGTTTGAGGCAAGTGAGCTGGCTCCCAAATTGTCATACCAAGCTATCGGGGCTGAAGGAAGGAAAATTTGCAAGTCACAAAGGAGCATTCGTAACCAATAGAATTTAGCTGTTGCATGAGCTAAGGACCTATATTCTGCTTCAGTACTGCTATGTGAGACAATTGGTTGTTTCTTGGCACTCCAAGAAATTAGACATGGACCAAGATAAATGCCAAAACTACTAGTTGATTTTCTATCACCTACAGAACCAACCTAATCTGAGATAACTTTGGGTGAATTTAGTCCATGATTAATTATCCCTTTGAGATAACGTAAGACCCTTTTGGATACTATCTACTGAGATGTAGTGGATGAGTGTAGAAACTGACACAATTGATTGAGTCTCAGGTCTTGTCAAGGTGCAACACAATAAAGCGCCCACAATTTTTCGATATTTAGTTCCATCAAATAAAATATCACCATCCTTTTGAGAGAACTTTCTGCCAATAGCAAGAGGGGAAGAGTTTGGTTTGACACCTACCATGTGAGCTCGATGAGGGATGTCTAAGATGTACTTGGATTGATTTAGATGAAGGCTTGAAGAATTTCTAATGGCCTAAATACCAAGAAAGAAAGAGAGCTCACCAAGGTTTTATGAAAGTATGCTAAGGTATTAATGTTTTAAATATATAAATGTAATGACCTTCTTTAGCAGCCCATTTTTATGCACATCAAGAATAATTGTATGCATCTTAAATGGATGTTAGATATAGTACTTATTGTCTTTATGTTCCATGAAATGAAATGATGATATTTATGTTTTATGCTATGAAATGATGTTTTATGAAATGAAATGGACTAATAAATGAAAATAAAAGGATTGAAAGGGATGAAATAGAAAGGAATGAAAAGAGAGGAAAGGAAATAAATAAATTTTTTAATGTATGAAGCTAGGTAATGGCTATGATTGAATGGATGAATGATGGTACCAATAGTCTGGACAAATGGTAATGCTGGGTAAGTAGTACTAGTAGTGCATCCAGTGTTACCTCATAACTAAAAGAAATTCCCAACATGTGGCCACGAGCAAAGTCTAGATCCAGAAGACCGCTAACCCTAATACATGGGATGTAATAGTGTGTACCGATCAATGAAAAGTGATAATAGCTAATTGAATGTTGTCAAATCGTTTAGATCTTTATGAAGTAATGTACAAGGTGTGAAATATGTTTTTATGAGGAATGAAAATCTTTTTAGAGAAAAACCCCAACTTATAATATTTTCGAAGGCAAGAGATGTTTTATGTAATGTAAATAGAGGAACGATGAATGCATGAATAAAAACGTATGTCAGTATATGTTTAGAGTATGAAGTAATGCTTACTGAGTATTTGATTCATTTTATTTTTATATATGGTCTACCCATGAATGAAATGAGAATGAAGTGCTAGGACAAACATGGCCCCAGAAAAAGGCAACAAAAGACTAGACACGTTTTATGTTAATGTATGAACTCATGTTTTGTAAAAGGACTTTCTAATTTAATTTAATGAATTTTGCTACAACTCGCTTTTAAATTTACAAAGCAGGTTTCAATTTTAAACTATAGAATCTTTGGTAAACTAGGGAGTAAAGGAGATTTTTTTAAAAGTTTAGTAATTACCCTTTCATTTTTTAAAACTATTTCTTAAAGTTCGACCACAAGGATGAGTGTTACAAGGAGTGCCAATTTTACTAATTTCG
>QEOT01122134.1:3842-22112 GCA_003123785.1 Pterocarya stenoptera | reverse complement strand
ATCAATTTTCTTTATATTTTACATAAAACTGTATTTTATATTAACCATTATGAATGCTCTAAGACTACATGTAGAATATTTTTCTAATATAAAAATGTAGTAAAAATAATAAGATAAACTTTAAAAAAAGTAGAATGAGACGACAAGCCGTAGTATCACAAATTAGTCATTGATTCCCACTTCGTTGATAATATATTATTTTAGAGAATATCTTCTGGTCATGCTGGTGGCCACCGTCATGCCGTTAAGGGTCAAAAGACTCAAAAACAACTTTAGCATTGCGGATTGATTTTATCAAAAGGCCATATATCTTTAAAATTCGAAGAAATATAGATAAAATTACTTAGGTTTTATTAAAATGTAAAAGTTTAAATTTTAAGTTAAAGTATATATATAAATTTAAAAATATATTGTTTATCATCAAAAGTAATATTTTATTATAAAGGCTAAAATTAACTTCTTTCCTGCATAAGCTGTGTATAGTAATGTAATAATTTGTTCTTGAAGTAATAATCTAATTAAATTCTTATAAGGTTAATACTATATAATTATAGCTACAGTAATTTTTATTTGTTATAATAATATTATATTATATTATTAGCAAAAAAAATTGATACTCCCATCTAATTCTAGGCCAGTTAAAATGTTGTCGATATTATCTGGGATGTCTTCCGTTTAATCTTTGATTATTTATTGTTGAGCTTTCTTTGGATAGTTTAATTGTAAAATATAAAAAAATAAATAAAAATCTTATTATTAAAAATTAATATTATAGTATTATTTTGATAAATATAATAACTAATCCAATATGGAGTTATGAATTATAAAATTTTAGAATTATGAAAAATATGTACTTTTCATCAAATTTTAAATATAACTTTAATGAAACTAATGCCAATACTCCAACATTGATATTAGATTAGCCAAATGCCAGTATAGCTCTTTATTTAACCAAGGAGTCATTGGATTAGCCAACTTGGTGCGAGTGCTCTTAGAGCACTCCCAATAGATCCTTTATAATACATTTTTCTTTAAAATATAAAGAAATTCTCTTAAAAATGCCTTCCAATAGATTTTGTATTCCATCCTTCATTTTACATTTTGCTACAGTAGCATGCTAGATGTGGAAGAAACTATTCATCATTTAAACATTTTAAATTAGTTTCTCTCTCATTCTATTTGATCTTCCTTATCTCTTCAAAAGTCATAAATTAGTTTCTCTCTCATGCTATTTATTTATTTTTTGAATTAATTTATATTTGGTTTAGTTTATAAATTTAGATTAATTTAAAATAAAACATAATTATATGACATTGTATATGGAGAGATATTGTAAATATCATTTGATGATATTATTGATAGTTAGAGAAAATATTTGAAATGAATAAAAAATATTAAAATATATAATATTTAAATGATATAAAGAAAAAATAGAGAAGCTGATGTATGGTATATTGTAAAAGTTAGTATGTAAAATAGAAAAAGTAAGTTTTAATGATGTATTTTAAAGTATAAGATGAAGAAGCTGTTGGGAGTGCTCTTACCGTTCCAAATACGAGCTGATTATTTTATGGGTAGCATGATTATGTGGAATGTAAGTATAGGTTGTGAAATGCTATTGATTATATTTTTTTAATTATTATCTTTTTATCATCTTTTTGCAAGGTCATAAATTATTGGAAGATAAAAAAAAAATCGATAAATAAAATTTCATTTAAAGCAATGATCTGTCATGTTCTCTTATGATTTTGTAATATTTTATTCTGATATTATTAAGCCCTAAAGGAACAAGCTACTTTCCTTCATAAAAAAGAATATGTTTTTCTTTCCTTTTTTCCTCCAATATGTTAGTTGATAATGCTAATAATTTTGTAATGCTTGTCGAAGCTTATTTTAGCTGAAGACTGCTACCCTCACTCTTGTTCTTGTAGCACTGACCATTGAGGCACTACTGTCTGTTGACTCTGCCCTCAGATATGTTGACTTTGATTCTCAGAACAATTTCATAATTTTCAGAATAATGATAGGTTACTACCTTATTATTATCTATTTATTAATTTTTTTTATATTTGATTTTTTTTTTATTTAATGATTAAAGAAGTAAATATTAATAAAGTTATATATTTTTTTAATTTTTTTCTAGTGATTAAAAATGTTAAAAAAATACTTAAAAGAAAATAATAATAAAAAATTAAAATAAACTTAAGTAGTAGATGAGTAGTAATCCTATCATTACCCTAATTTTTAAGGGTGACTTATTGGGTTACCTCTAGTGCATTTTACCTTTTTTTTTTTTTTATATGCATTTTTTAAGGCTCATAACTTAAAAAAAAATAAAAATACAACATCAATAAAAAAACACTTTCTTAATTATGAAGTAAAAAAAAAAAAAAATCTCAACTGGAGCCGAGAGAAAAGACTAGCATTTTCCAATTTCGAATGATATTTCTAGAAGTGTGTATTTCAGTGCATGGAGGAAATCCCCAGAAAAGGCACGAGAGAAAGTATCAGCATGGGTACTCAAAATTGGAAAAGCTAGTGTTATCTTTGGAATTTTGTTATCAGAACAATAATGACAACATAAATGAAGTGGATGACTGCAGCAAAATAAACTAGAATGTTGCTTCTCTCCCTTTCTTTTTTCTTTTTTTATCACCTTTGGAAATCTTGCTTAAAATCAGAAGAAGGGCACAATATAACGCAATCTGCTTGGGATTATGATTGAAATTTGGAAATATGATATTTAAAATAGAGATTCTTAATGGTAAACCGATTTCAGCAATATCTTCATTGATTCATTGTTTTTATTTAGTAGTTCTTAGTCTCTGCATCGCCTTTCACCATCATTTAAAATAGTTGCCTCGTTTATTTTTACAACTATACTCATATCATCTCATTTTATTTATCTAATTATTATAATTTTTTTAAATTTTCATACAAAATAAAATATACATTTAAAATTTTCAAATCTTAAAATAAAAATAATATTAAAAAATATATTCTGATAATATTTTATTTAACTTTTAAATTTTATCTCATTTCATCTCATCTCGTCTATAAAAATATACGAGAAGCGTTTACCCTTGTCTTCTTTGGCATAACATTCGCATCTTTTCTACTGTTTCATAGTATACTGCCATGCGAAGTGGGTGAGGATTGATGGATGATGCAGGGCTAGTACCACTCTGTCAACATATTTGAGTTCAACTTAGCTATAAGCATAAAACCAAGGGTGAGCTCTATGTAGACTCGTGTTGTAGAGAGGCCAATTCAGCAGATTAGTTTCCCAACGCAGCCTGGCCTACCCAATATTCTGAAACAAACTGAACTCCTAGTCTAAGCGGGGCTAGCTTTATGGGGGAGCTATAACAGAAGAACATGGATCTTGGGGTAATGCTAGCTCAAGTTTAAGTTCGAATCCTCTTTGAACCATCAGCCAAAAGCTGTAATGCCTTTTGAACAAGAACATGGATCCTCTGCCTTCTCCAAGTCCACTCCAATGCGAACTTGGAACAGCAATAGCATAATCTATCCAGTAGGACAGTACCACGACAAAATCAAATTTTGAACAACTGGGACGTGTATACATTTAAATTTCAAATTGTTCTAGTTCAATGTTGTTTCTGTTCAAAGGCTCGAACCTTCGAATGAGATTAACTAACCAAACAGCATCATACACAAAATCACCTCTCCATTCTCCAGAATATATCCTACTCTATGAAAATAAAGCCTTCGTGGGTGCATCCCCCAAAGAGGTCATAAGCAGCAGCTCATGGACATCCACTTAGTAGGGAAAACTTCATTTTTCACTCAACTTGTATTTTCTGTCCAGGTAGAGGGAAGTCGGGTAGAATTCACAGGAGGCATGGTGCGGACATTGATGTCGAGAGGCAACAGGCGGTATTGAATGTCAAGCTCACGGAAAACCTTAACCATCTCTTCAACCAAAAGGGATCTCCTTGCCCACTTTTCTCCCATGTCTTGATGGTTCATTGTGTGTGTCAGCCATACAGCTATCTTCAGCCTGTTTAACCCTTCCACATCCTTGAATATAAACATGGGTGCAGGGTACCAGTGCTCCTTCTTGTTCTCAATATAACTGAGGGCGGCCATAAAGGGAGAGAAACCATCATATTAGACACTTATCGGCTTATATATTCACAACGTAAAGCAAGCAAGTATTTATCTTCCTGTACATACCTTATAATTCTCTGTCTCATGATTGCAATCGTATCTGCCGGAGTTGATATATGGAGACAGAACTCAACAGCGTCTCCCATGTCAGGACTGCGGTAGAAGTTATTGATGGGCTTAGTAGAAAGAACACTGTTTGGGTAGACAATCTTCGTGTTGTCGTATCTCAGAAACACAGTAGTCAATATGTTCATTTCTTCTACAACCATCTGATTTTTTTTTAAAAAAAAAAAGAAGAAAGAAGAAAAGATTATGCCCCCAGTTATGAAATGACCAAAAAAATGGAAAATTTTAACAAATTAGAGATGCAAAATTACCTGAACTCCTTCAATTTCACACCTATCTCCCACATCAAATGGGTGAATTACAAATAAGAAGATGATTGCTTCAAATATTGTCTTGCACGTGTTGCCAAAAATAAATGCAACAAGGAGGAGCTGAGAGCTTACAAAGACCAGAAATTTGGTGGTTGCAATTCCCAGAATCAGAAGCCAAATAACTAACATAACAATGCCAACTAAAATGTTCACAACTCGATGAAGTTTGTTTACGGCTGTTTTGGTATCATTTAATGTCAAAGCGAGTGCTCTCCGCTCTCTGAAGGCATTGACCTGGAATGATAAAATGCATTACATTACCGTTATAACTACCAAGTAAAACAGGAACACATCTATCAAATCATGATGAAAACTCATAGAAGTGCATCCACAAAATTTGTCTAATCAATTGTATACAGACGGGGCTTAAAATTGAGTGTATCCCATGTTTTAAACTGCTGTGATCAGCTATAGATTATGATCCAGACCCAATAATTGTGGTGGCAGTTTTCATTCTGATCACTCTCAAGCTTGCATGCAGTCGCACGCCCACACCCATTTGAAACTAGGTTTGGATCTGAGTTCACTAGTACCTAAACCTTCCTTGAAACATAAATGGTAAGATATTTGTACAAAGAAGCATGAAGGGTAGCGTGCAAATGTTAACATTCATCTAGATAAAACTTAAAACTTGGTAAAGAATGCTGCTTCTAACTTATCCTGTATTGTGAAAGGGGGGGCTTTTAAAAATAAAACCATTTGTTGCCCAATCCATACCACCCAGTTCTTCAAGGATGATTTGCTGATTCTCCTGGTCTCAGATGCTCCTTCAAAGAGACTCAACGTTTTCAAAGCCTCATCTTCTCGCAAGAATCGCATCAAGTCTTCCGGGCCGATGTACCTGACGAAGAAATTTTAACGGAGATTGATTATTAAGTAATCAAGTAAAACTAGGACCACATGCAACACAAATCGCATTATCTGGACTTGTCAATAAAGGGTCTGAAGTTGTCGTATAGTATGTGTGGCAACATATTACAAGCTAATTACCAGCGGTCCAGCAGGATGGCTCTTTCTATGAAATAGGTAGTCTCAAAACATGATTAAAATAGCAAGCATGAATTTTGTTTAAAAAACACAACATAGCGATGTGAACAAGAAACCGACGCACAAATCCTTCCTTATCTGGAAACAACTAGTAATAAGTTAACCACAAAAGTTCAAATGCATTCAACGAAACAAAAGTGATGCAAAATTATAATTAAAAGTTCCAATCAAACTATTAAAAAGGGCACATCACTTAACCATACATAGGCACAATAGTAAGATAGATTCTCAAAGGAATAAGTCAGTATGGACTTACTTAGCCCCATGCCTAGCGACATTTTGAAATATCTGCTTCGCTGCTGCTTTTGCCTCGAATTCACTCCTAATCTGTGTACTAGACTCATCCTCATTTGTGGCATCCAATAGCTGCTCATCCAGGGTCGTAAGAGTCCCATACCGAACAATCCTCATCAGCCTCTTCATATTCCACGCTGACACATTCTTCGGATTCAACCTATGCAAGTGATCAATGGTTATCCCCTGATCATCTCCCTTCTTCGACATTGGCCGTGATAGCTTCCCGCTTTTCAGTCGAGGGCTACTCTGCAGCACTCCACTCCCTATAACCCTTCCGCTCTTTGTTGGTGGTGGGAAAGCAGCTGCCTTGAGATCAGGGGGCACACTAGCACCAGCGTTCTGTAGCTTCCTGACCTCATCGGCGAGCCTTGCCTCCTCCTCCTCCGCATTCTGCATCTCAATCAACGGCGGCCCTGAAAGTGTCTCAATCAGATACTGATTAAACAAAGACTCCTGAATCCTGTCAAAATAGGTGCTGACATGGAAAGAAGAAGCCAGAACTTTGACCATAAGGGTCTTCACCAACCAAACCAAGGTACCCAGCAACAAACACACAAACACCTTTGTCACATACGTAAGCTTATCACTCTTGGTTTCCCTCTGAACCTTCTTATCGAACAAAAAATGCCAAGCTATCAAAACAAGCCCCAACCATAGGCAATTCTGCACGGCGTTCCGAACACCATAAACAAAATAAAGCACCCTTTTACGTAAAACGAAATTTCTTTCTATAAAGAACACTATGATCCTAATACCCCACCCAGACACCAACCTCCCACAGATCAAAACCAAGATTAGAACTTCCCATTTCCAAAGCTTGAGCTTCCACAGGTTCTTGTCCCTCAGATAGGGAATAGAAAGAGAGCAAATCAAAGCCGCAATTATCGCTACCAAACTCACAAATTCCAAAACAATCAGAGCGCTCAGCTTCGCTCTCCTATACTCGCCCGGCAAGTCCTCCTCCCAGAAGGGATCATCTTCGTCTTCCTCCAAAGTCTTCGGAAGTAAACCTGACCGGAGCTGGCCCGACCTGGGAACCCGGCCCGATCGCCTATCCGGCTCGTCCGGTGGCTCCATCAGCCTGGACTTCGTCTTCGCTCTCAACAAGCTCGACTTTCTCTGAGCAGATGAGTTTGATGTACACCTCACCACCTCATCGCCCGAATTCCCCGACCCACTGCCGCGACATTGTTGCGGTGATGGTTGTTGCTCTTCGTTGAAAGACCGTTCCTTGTAACGACGTCGCACCGAATCGTTTGCTGTCTCAACCCCAGCATTTGAGGGCTGGAAGGAGACCTTGAGCTCCTTGGACTCTGACACCGGAGGTAGGTTCGGATTCCGAGGGTCAGTAAGGAGCTCATCCATTTCCAAATCCATGTCCAGGGACGTATCGCCTGACGCCCTCTGTTTGTGCAGAAACTGTGCAATCAGCTTCGACGGCGGGTCCTCCGCCCCCTGCCCACGTCTCGGGAAATCAAAATCCCCAGCATTCCCTTTTTTAAACGTGTTCTCACTAACCACATTGTTTCCAACGTTGTTGCTGTCGCCGTCGTCTGTCCAGAAGTCATAGCTGGACTCCCTCCAAATCTTGCTGTTGCCGTTGTTATTACCGTTGGCCACCACATCTGGACTGATGAAATCTCCCTCGTCGATTTTCACGATGACTTCTCGGCGGTCGGAGCGATCAACGGCCCTCATAAATTGGTGATGATGATCTTCTGATTCGTGGTCGACGAGGATGGGAAGCTTCTCGTGGTCAAACTCGTCAGTGCCTCCTCCAGCAGAGATCTTCCGGAAGTTCTTATAAGAACCATGAGATTTGAACGATTTCTTTCGAGAGAAATCCATAATTTGTTGCTGTAAGAAAATATATTATGCCCTATTCCCTCTCTCTTATTTTTATATATATATATATTTATATACGTATATGTATGAATCTTTTTAAGTGGGGGATGTTAGGAAAGTTGGTGATTTTCCTGGGGTTTGCACGGAAATCTAGTTGACGCGTGTACTTTGCGAGTACAATTAAACAATGTCAAATTTTGAGAGAGAGAGAGAGAGAGAGCGTGTAGTTCTGCAAGAACAGAGCAATTTGTGGTGCGGAGGACCAAATTCGAAAGAGAGAACTAGGTGGCGCAGTGTGCATGGTTTCGGTCGGACACTTTAAACAATCATAGGTGTCCTAAGAAGAGAGAACCCTAGATTTTCTACATAACGACGGAACTGCCACCGATTTTGTTTCTGCCCATTTAGTATTTATAGTGTATTTATTTTTTTATTTTTTTATTTTATATACTTTTTTAATATTCTTAATTATTAAAAAAAATTAAAAATATATAAAATTTTACTTATAATTATTTTCTTAATCATTAAATAAAATTAAAAATTAAAAAAAATTAAATATAAAAAAATGATAAATAAATAATAGGATGATAATAAGTCTATCATTTTCAAAAAAGTAACTGACATTTTAATCTTTTCTAAACCTAAATGCGTCTTACAAATAGTATGGGACTCGTAGTAAACTTTTATTAATAATATTATCATGCGTTATGCCCAATAAATTTATTAACTAAAATAAATATTAATTAAAAGTCAGTGCAATCCAAAGTACAAATCTATTAATAAAAATTATATCAAAGAATTTAGGACTTAACTTGTTTTAAATAATTTGCATAACTGAACTTGTACAGGGAATTATTAGTCAAGAAAATGGTTCAAGAATTTACATGTTAGATAAGACTAAGTTTAAATACAAAAACGATTTTATCTCATTAATAAAAATATTTTAAATTTTTATATAAAATATAATAAATAATTCTATTTTTTTAAATTTTAAAATAATAATAATATTAAAAATAATATTATAATAATATTTTATTTAACTTTCGTATAAATATCTCATCTCAATGGTTGGTATTTTATTCCCACTAAGTAACCCCTAGCGATTGCTTGACTAATTGGCTAGCTATCAACAAACTTGTCTTTTCATGCACTTCTACTTTGAATCGAACTTTGATCCTTCTGAACTCGAGACATCAATTTTTTTTATTATTAAGAAGAAAAACACACTCACAAATCAAATTTATTAAATAGTAAAAATTAATTAAAATCAAAAGATAAATAAATCTAAATTGAAACCTTGAATATAACTGAGAGTAGGCGCTGCCGTATGTAAAACCTTACATGGTTTTGAATCGGACAGACAAAACGGCCGTGTAAAGTTGCGTCCATGTTGTTACTGGCATTACTGCAAACAGCTGGAATGAACGATGGTGTTTTCGGGAACACGCCGAACTTGGCGGAATTGATTGGATTGTGTTTGGTTCCTCTTTGAACTTTAAATGCTTTAGTGAGTTACGAGAGATGAAAACTTTTATTTGTAGTCCTGAGTTAGCGTAGAAAAATATCATTTTTAAAAAAATATTATTATAATTTTAAATTTTTTAAAAATATAATTGTATAGACTTGCATGAATAATTTTTATATATTTAGAGATTATATATAGACTAACTTTTCGAGAGATAAATCTTTAGTGGAGTGTTCAAGATTGACACGTGTCGATACAATACAGATGGTTGGGTTTTTTGGCCTAACTTTTTTGGTTCAATTATGGGGCTGGACGTGAGCATATGTACAACAGAAATGAGCGATATGAAATTGACATATATAAATATATATTATATGGGAAATGCTTCTCCCCCACATAAAGGACCGATGGTGGCCTTGTATTTAAAAGAATGAACACGGAGGCAAGATAGGACAGAAATGGTGGACAAGACAGGGAATGTTTTATTAAATTTTGTTTGCAATTTTTAATCCCTAATTAATTAATATATTAATTGATGGTTCGATGTGCTTAGATCAACATGACGTCTACTGTAACTTTAAAGTCAACAAAGACAGAAAAAGAAAGACGGATTTGTTTGTTTGATGAAAAAATATATACATAAACCTACACACCACACATCATAATTTTTTTTAATTTTTTTTTTATTAAATGTGTATTATATAGATAATGAATAAAAAAATATAATTATTTGATATTTTGATTGCCATCTCTATGAGAGGGAATTTCACTGTACCAAAAGAGAAGGAAAACAAAATGATGAGAGTTCAAAAGAAAGAGGAAAAGCTTATACGATTCTCATTGATATTTTTCTGTGTACAGTAATGAATATATATATTTAGAGGTTCAACAAATCTTCTCCTAGGAATATTTTCGAGCACATGTTGTGCATTACAGAAAACAACCATATTGACAGAGTTTGTTATAAGAGTGTCGGCCACATTACAAAACAATTCACAAGCTATACCCAGATGGTAGGCATCATCCTAGCCTAGGTAATTTCAGAAGGATCTTTTTGAGAGGCATCTGACGAGGCATCTGATGTAGTGGATTTGCTTGAGGAAGCTGAGGTGGTGGAGCTTTTTGCAACAGCAGTAGATAGCTCAATACGCCCTTGCAAGCCTAACGATGTATCAACAACTATAAGGCTTGTTCGCAGCAAGTGAAACCAAGATGAAACAATTGGTTTTGTTAAAACATCAACTAATTGATCTTTGGAAAGAAGAAAGGGCACTTGAAGTGTTTTGGCCGAGACTCTATCACGCACAAAATGGAAATCTATTTCCATGTGTTTTGTTCTTGAATGGAGGACGGGATTAACGGAAAGATAAGTAACACCAAGGTTGTCACACCAAAGAATTGGTAGTTTTGAAAGGAAAACACAAAGTTCTTTGAGGATGGATTGAACTCGAAGTAATTCGGCTGTGGCATTTGTAAGGGCCTTGTATTCGACTTTGGTGCTTGATCGAGCAACAGGTTGTTGCTTTCGGGAACTCTAGGATACTAGATTGGGACCAATGAAGATACAAAAAGCACTGGTAAAGCAGTGGTCATCCTGGCAACCCACCCAATCAGCGTTAGAAAATGTTTACAGCTGAAGTGAGGTAGATTTTTTGAAATGAAGTCCAAAATTTAATGTGTGCTTGTTATACCAAAGTAATATCTTGACAGCTTGCCAATGGGATGCTTTCGGATCATGCATGAACTGGGAAATTTTATTTATTGAAAAATCAAGGTCTGGGCGAGTTAATGATAAATACTATAGGCTGCTCACAATGCTTCTGTAAAGGGTGGGATTAGAGAAAAATGGAGTATCAGAGAGGGATAGACGAAAGGAGGCAGACATGGGAGATGTAACACCATTTGCAAACAACATATTTATGCGAGATAGAAGATCACAAATATATTTCCGTTGTGAGAGGTGAATCCCATAAGATAAATAGGAAATTTCCAAGCCAATAAAGTATAATAATTTTCCTAGGTCTTTTATTGGAAAAACAAAGGCAAGAAAATTAATGAGATGTTCAATTTGGGACATGTGAGAGCTGGTGACAATAATGTCATCCACATATACTAAAACAAAAACAAGCACCGATTTATAAGAGTAGACAAATAAGGAAGGATCAACATTGGATGGAAGAAAGTCATATTCACAAAGTTTAGAACTAAGTTGTGCAGGCCAAACGACACACATAGTGAGGATGGTCACGATGAACAAAGCCAACGGGTTGGGACATATATACAATTTCGGTCAAGTCAACATGGAGAAAAGTATTTTGGATGTTTAGTTGTCTAAGAGACCAACCAAGAGAGACAGCAAGAGAGATAACTAACCGAATGGTAGTGGGTTTAACAACAGGGCTGAAAGTCTCTAAGTAGTCGATGCTCTCCTGTTGATGGAAACCCTTAGCAACTAGTCACGCCTTTTGGCGTTCAATGGTGCCGTCGGCACGATGCTTTGTGCGGAAGACCCACCTGCAACCAACAACGTTAGAGAAAGGGGGAGGGGGAACAAGTGTCTAAGTGTGGTTTTAGATGAGAGCTTGAAACTCAATGGTCATTGCATTTTGCCATTCAGAGAAGCAAGAAGCCATAGTGAAATAACTTGGTTCTTCAGGTATTTTAAGAGATGAGGTTAAGGCACGGCGTGGTGGACGATATGGGATGTGACCATCGAGAAATTTTTTGGGACAGGAGGAGTTTGTTTTAGATCAGGTAACAATGGGCAATCAAGGGAAATGAGGTTAGAGTGATGGTCGAAGCAGGGGGGTTAGGATTAGGGACTATTGGTGTGGGGAAGCAGGGTTTGGTCAAAGGGATTGAGGTTGAAGAAGGATGAAAAATCAGAGGAGATGGGTTTTGTGTTGAGAGTTGGCCAGCTGTTATATGAGGGGAAGATGGTTTTGGTGTTGAGGATGGGTTGTTTATTGTATGGGTGGAAGATGGGCCGAGGGAGGTAGGAGATAAAATGGGTAGAAAGGTATGTGAGGGTTGGGAGTTTGTGGAGGTCGAGGTTAATTGTGATTTTGTATATGGAAAGGAGTTTTTGTTGAACAACACATTACGTGAAATGTATATTCGGTTAGAGTGTAGATGGAGGCACTTGTATCATTTATGTATGGGGTTGTAACCAAGAAAAAGGCAGGGTAAAAAACAGAAATGAATTTTATGATTATTATAAGGTTGAAGATTGAGCCATGCTCGGATCCAAAAACTTTGAGAAATAAGTAATCGGGCTCTTTTTTGTAAAGAATTAGATGAGGAGATTTATATTTTAGAGATGGAGATGGAAGAAAATTTACAAGGAAAGCTACGGTTTGGAAAACATCGGCCCAAAATTTGTAAGGAAGAGAGGTCATTGTAAGAAGGGGAAGGCCGTCTCAACTATATGATGATGCTTACGTTCAACCACACCATTTTGTTGGTGTGTGTGAGGACAAAGGAGGCGATGAGAGATTCCTTGAGAATTAAAGACACGGGTGAGGGGTCAAAATTCCCCACTCCAATCACTTTGAATATTTTTAATTTTTGTGTTAAAAAGACGTTCAACATGTTGTTGAAAAATGAGAAAAATGGAAGTAGCATCACCCTTTGAGGCTAAGGGATAGAACCAAGTATAACGAAAAATCATCAACAAAGGAGATATAATAACGAAAGCCATCTCTTGATATATATAAGGGGATGAACCCCAAACATCCACAAAAATTAAATACAAATGTCTTAAGCACCGAGTACTAGAAGATTTAAAAAATAATTGCCTACACCTGGCAAGAGGACAAGTAGAACAATAGAAATCATGTTGAGACGAAACAAAAGGTAAACATTTGGTGCGTAAAATGCGGGAGACAAGTTAAAGGCTGGGATGGCCAAGCCGATTGTGCCATTGTTCAACAGTAGTTTGTTCAACAATGAAAGCAATTGGGGCAGATTTTGAGGAAGCTGGAGGAGGAGATAAGTAGAGGTCATCATGCATTGGTCCTTGGAGAAGCAATTTTTCCCTCCGTTTGTCCTTCACAAGAAAGTAAGATTCATGAAACTCAAAGAAAACATAATTTCCATTACATAATTTTTGAACTGAAACTAAGTTTTTGGTGATTTGGGAAACACAAAATAATTTATGAAGAGAGAAAGTAGAGTTTGAGGAAGAAAATTGAGAGTCATTGATGTGAGTGATTGGGAGGGCAGCACCATTGCTAACTTGAATCTGCTCATGTCCAAGGTAATGTTCACTGGATAGATTGAGATCATTGGGGTCCAAAGTTACGTGATTTGAAGTACCAGACTCATGGTACCACTGTCTATCGGAGAGGGGCTGTGAACTTGTGTAATAAGCAGATAGAGAATGGGGTGGTTCAAATTGATAAACCTGGTCGAAACGGTGATAGCACTGAAGTGAGACATGGCCAACTTTGTTGCAGACCAGGCAGGTGGGCTAGTTTGTTTGCTGGGATGAGAGTGAATGAGATGGAGGGAAACGACCTCCTCGAGAGCGGCCATCCTGAGTGTTGTTTCTGCCCCCACAATTTACTGACAGTATTTTTCTTTGCCAGCTATCTTACCGAGGGAGTTACAAATCTTTCGCAAGTTTTAATTAGTACATGAATTTATATGGACCATAACTGTCAATAGCAGAATGCTCTTCCTATATCCCTTGGCTTACGATGATTGATTGAGTACTTTTTCTTATTCCCTTGAGTATTGCCCTTTTTCTAAAAATATTAAATAGTTTAAACCCTTGTATCATTATGACCATTTTTAATTGTAATCATTCTATGTCCTTGGTTGTTGATTCCCTTCACTGAATTGACGCCTGATAAAAAAAAAAATAGCTCGAGTATCCAGATTATATGACAACTAATTACTTGGTCATATATATATATATTTTTTTTTTTAAATGGAAGAAAACGAGTTGGATTTTAATATTTAAATGCATGTGCAAGATAAAAACAAAAAGTGCCCAACAATAACTACAGACCATATTGCATCCATACCATACTGACGTACGAGTGGCTCCAAAAAGTGAGTTTACTCGATTAATTTTAGTTGGTGGATGAAATTTTTGTCCCGCCAATTCGTCTTCTGATCTGTGCCATGGAGAACAGACGCGTACGTGATCATGGTGAGGCTGTCAACCCAACCCGCGGAGGCCCTGGTCAATTGGGTGAGCTGTGGACTCACATTCCACAGTTCACAGTTCAGGTCGGGCAGGCTAAATGATTATTGTGCAGGATTGCACTTGGAAAGGCTAGACTCACCGCCTGGGTACTTAATTATTGATATTACACCTTCTAAAATCTCCCACTCTACTAATTCGTTTGTAAAAATAATATTGGAGAAAATTTGGGACCAGATCTTGTTGAAATTGAAAGATGAATATAGATCACATGTCTCTTATGTTATGGGACAGATATCCCATATCGATCACTCCTGAACTCAAGACGAACCCAAAGAGGTTTATTTGACCAAAAATTATGGCAGACCCAAACAGTTCATTCAGGTCCCGTTTGAATAGATGAGATGAGATAATTTTAGATGAAAGTTAAAATTTAAATAAAATATTATTAAAATATTATTTTTTTAATATTATTATTATTTTGAGATTTGAAAATATTGAATTGTTTATTATATTTTTTGTGAGAATTTAAAAAAATTATAATGATAAGATGAGATAAACTATTCCAGAATCCAAACAGGTGTGTCAAATTCATGGGCTGGGGCTACGAATAAAGAACGAAAGACTCAAAAATAGAAGCATCAAATATTGGACCTACAATGGCATAAAGAAATCTGGTCAACAATCAAACCTAGGCTCACTTTTCTCTGTTTTCCCTACATCCCTATCGATTCACGGCCACATATACGATACGACACACCATTTCAATTTTCACGTACATTCATATGCTACTTGCCCGTGAAATTCAGGAATTGGATAGAGAAAAACTCACATCAGTATATTTATTCTTATAACGCCGCCGGAGATCTGTAATCAGTTACAACTCTTCACCCGATCTTACAGGTTAATGAAATAAGGAAACAGATAATAAGGGAATGGCTGGTTAAAAGAAGGGATAGAGGTATCATATCAGAAGAGATAATTTAGAATAAATAAATAAAAATTCGATCAAGTGGACAATATACTGTACATGCTGATGGTAAAGGTGGCACTAAAGTGTCAGCACAATAATTTTCTAAAGTCCATGTTAAGCAACATCATTACCTCTCTTTCACTGTGCATGGCCCCGTCTGAGAACAGACAAGAAGCCTCCAGATGACTTTTCCTTACGCCGTTCCTCTCCTTCATCTCCGACCTGTTCCACGTACATACAATGATTAATCTCTAGATTACATGAGCTTAATGCTGACCAAACTCGACTGGAATGCGAGACCAGCACATTTTATAGTGTGGTTACCATTTTAAGAGTGAGGTAAATTGTGAGTAGGTCGAAAGGGAAAGTAAGAGGACGGACAGGATATACACGATTAAAAAAAATTTCTGAAAACAAAATGGTATGTAGGAGAAGTAATATTTTCTAGAGTTAGTCTACATACAGTTTCCAAAATGGGGACTGCTCATACAAACTCATCCAGTTATGTTTAAAATGATGTTTTTTTTCCTTTTACCCTCCTCATTCATCAACGGGAAACGCAGTCCCCCACTCAGGACTGTAAATAGAATTTCTCTATTTTCTAAATATTTAAATCATAATCTAGAAGGGATTGTCTTAAATGCATGACGATTGACGAGAACATACCTCATTGGCCGTTTGCTGCAGGATCTCTATAATTTCAGAGAAGTCTGGTCTTAATGCTGGATCTTGCTGCCAGCATCTCTCAAGTAACTCAACAAGCTTTGGATGAGTGTTCTTTGGGATGGTAGGCCGTAGACCCTGGAAAGAATTGCAGCTTAAGTTAAAAAAATGTTATATATGCTCACATGCAACATATTTCTATCCAATCAAATAAAGACAGCCTTTTCACTAATCAATTAGTGGAAGGCAATTGGCCAGTTCGGACTGGCCTCAATTCTCAAACTTCGGTGGGTATAATTATAAACATCTAAACAAAACATGGAAAACAGTATACAGTTAGTGAACTTATTCAATAACATGGTGAAATAGATATTGTACCTTTTGAACCACTCCAACAGCTGCTTGCAATGGGGTTAAATATTCGTATGGAAGCTGGTAGGAAAAACATACGATAATTGATTTGAATGTGGCAAATGGAAAGACAGACAAACAAACAACTGTAATCTCTTTTTGTTGGAAGACGGTAAAAAAAAAATGTTACAACCAAGCATTACCTTTCCAGTTAGCAACTCCCACAATACAATTCCAAAACTAAAAACATCAGCCTTGTGATCGTATGGCTTGTGTTCAATAACCTTCAATATGAAATGACTGTGGTAAGAAAATGCCAAAACGATCAACCACCTTGTACAAGATAGAAAATAAAATTGCTGCCAAACAAACTGACTAAAGCTATACACCCATTGTAAGAAGAATAAAGTAGCGCATATACGCCAAGAAAATTACGTCGCTACTAACTGCTTTTTTGTATGATGCTTCACATCAAGTACATTCTTCTTCCCTTGTTATTTTTTCCTCTCACTCTTTTGGGGTAACATAAGGGAATTATTCCATATTACAAATGAAAAGTTCTACATGAGGAAATGATGCAAAATCCTTCCAAGCTCCAGAAAAGAGCTTTTGATAGAAAAGTCAGGAATGTCCCTAATAACATACAGGATTTCAAAGCCAATTTTCCCCCCACTAGCTGAACCACTTCCTTTCTTTTTACAGAGCCTTGTATCTCAATCCCTGACCTTACCTAATTTATAAACAGATATCATCAAAGAATCTAAGAAGTTGACTGCATTGAAAATCAGTATCATGATAGACAAAGAAATATAAAAGAATTATCTGCATGTCAACTATTTTCAAGCAAATAAAATATCCAGCATGCTCATGTGGCCTTACAACTGCAACACACCATCTTAAATGGATTCATTTCCAATGGCCAGGAATCAAACGGAATACAAAATCAAAAAAAATTAATGACTTCAAACATTGCAATGTATTTAGCCATAAGTAGATAATGAGCGAGGATTGGTAGAATAACTCCATGGTATCAAAAAAAATAATTATAAGCTATTGCATATTTAATATGAATAATACAAAAAAGAAAACTTTAAAGCACACATAGGTGTTCAAAAGGCATACGTCAGTATGAATCAGAACACTATCAAGCAACTTTCTATAACTAAAGGCTCCAAGATTAATCTAAAAGATTCACACCTCAGGAGCCATCCACCTATATGTCCCAGTTTCTGCAGTCATAACCCCAGATTGAGGTTTTACTCTTGCAACCCCAAAATCAGCTACCTTAACAACCTGAAAGAAAAAATTAAAAATTTCATCAAAACTAATTTAGTTTTCCCAGCGATGTAAGACCATTGAGAAAACATTAGAAATAAGAAAGATTTCAAACAATAAAAAGAAAAACAAAAGTTGGAAATGTATGAAATTAACCTATATAAAGAATACAGGATTGTGAAACCTTTTACCTCATTGTCATCCATCAAAAGATTAGCAGCCTTCAAATCTCTGTGGATAATATTATTTTGGTGCAAGTAGTTCATTCCCTTGGAAACATCAATTGCAACTTTGAGCAAGGACGGAAGCTTGAAAACACCCTTTTGTTTATGTAAATAGTCATAGACACTTCCACCAGACATAAACTCTGAGATATTGAAGAAGTAAACAAATCTTTAAAATGAAGACCATGACAAAAAAATATCTAAAATATAATATAACAAGGTGCCAAAATGGAAACCTTATTTTAATTGAAACCAAAGAAAATTTTCTAGCGTGTTCAAATTCACCTGTTACAATGCACACACTTGGAGGCTTGGTACATGCACCTATAAATTGTACAACATTCTTATGTCGAACTTTCCTGCAATATTCGAAAGAAGCTTGTAGTTTGAGTGAATTTTTTTTTTTT
>QEOT01122133.1:0-22065 GCA_003123785.1 Pterocarya stenoptera | reverse complement strand
GGTAGATAGCTAGGCTGCTTTAATCTCATGATTTATATAATTTAATCTCTTATATAGTAAGTATCACTACAACAAATTTTAGTTTAAGGGATGAAATTTGTTTAGTATGAACTAAATTTTTGCCTAAAAGTAGTTTTTTTGAGATGAAATTTGAACTGAAAGTAATTTCGTCCGGATATTCTGTGACGAATTAGATCGTCTCAAAAATTTTTAACCGTTTGAACTGACAAAATTATGTTCGAACAGATAATTAAGCCTGTTTGAATGGTGTATAATTTGTTCCAACGGAACATACATGATTGAACGGTGAATACCTTGTTCAAATGCTTAAACAAGAGTTCAAACCAGATTGTTTAATTATAATAATATATTGTTTAAGAGGTCCAAAATATATTGTTATCATTTTCAAAATATAAAAAATTTGTATATATTATATATTATGATTTATAGTGAATTAAAATATTTACGAATTCATAAATTAATTTTATGTAATTAATTTAAAAATACTTTAGTGATTTCTTTTCAATAAAATTTTTAGTTAAATAAATATTACTTTAATGATAGTGTCATTTTTTCTATTATCTTGAACGGTAAGTATACTGAAAAGAAAACATAATTTACAATAAATAGGCTAGCAAACACTAAAAATAAAAACCATACATTAATCACATCCCAAAACTCTAATGTTCGATACAACATAAAAAAAGTAAAATAATAACTAACACAATCTATTTGTTAAATAAATCAAAATCCTTCTGTAAGGTAGTTAAGCATCCATCCAGCTCCTTAAGCTTCTCCATGATGGACTCAATGATCTCCTGCTTCATAATTTTGGATGTGCTCCTCCAACAGAACTTGTACCTCATCGAAAGTAGCCCCAGTAGGCTCTCAATAGCAGCAATAGTAGTAGAAGCTGGATTGGTAGGCGTGCCGTTATCCTGTACTGCAGGAGTCTTCAGCAAATGACCTTTGCTCTTGTTGAATGTGATCTTATTAAGGGGCCCTACCTGTGGTGACCTTCACTTAGTCCCTTGCACTGTAACCCCTGATTGAAGTAGGAGGTTAGATATCAGTAGTGCAAATGGTAGACTACCTCCACTCGAATAGCGTGACTTCAATCGAATGTGGAGGAAGAAAAACAATGCCAGATCAATTGGAAGTTGACATCGCAATGATATTGTGTAAATTGAAGAGTTTGCACCCGCCTTCCTTTTTTGATGTAATAGTTCATTTGGCTGTGCACCTACCTCATAAGCCCTTAGTTGTTGGCCCGGTTCAATATAGATGGATGTATCCTATTGAACAATTTTTGGAAAAACTTAAATGATCTGTCAGGAGTAAGGCTCGTCCGGAAGGTTCGATTGCAGAATCATACATTGATAATGAATGGAGTTACTCCCTGCAACTTAGAACTCTCATTTCATCAATATATATATATAGATTCCAAAATATAAAGTCATCGGAATACTACAAAATCTCTTAATAAGATCTGCTAATTATCAGAAATCTTCTATGAGTAATCCACTTTGCTTAAATAATCATCTCACCCATGCTCCATAATCCTGAACTATTCAAAATCATTTGAGAAGTCTTTGGCATGACGTTCTGATTCTGTTTTAATTATGACTCTGATTCTGATGTGATTCTGATTCTGTTTTGTTATGATATTTCACCTTATCACAGGAGATAATAGTGACCTCTAGCCTTGTCATGGGAGATAGTAGTGACCTCTGGCCTTGTCACGGGATATAATAGTGACCTCTGACCCTGTCACGGGATATCCTTTGACCTTATCATGGGATATAATAGTGACATTTGGCTTTGTCACGAGATATAATAGTGACCTCTGGCCCTGTCACGGGATATAATAGTGACCTCTGGCCCGTCATGGGAGATAATAGTGACTTCTAGCCCTGTCACGGGAGATAATAGTGACCTCTGGCCCTGTCAGGGGATATAATAGTGACCTCTGACCCTGTCACGGGATATAATAGTGACCTCTGGCCCTGTCACGGGATATAATAGTGACCTCTGGCTCGCCACGGGATATAATAGTGACCTCTGGCCCGCCATGGGATATAATAGTGATTTTCTGTTCTGAGTGCAATCGCTTTGATATTTATAGTGATTTACGTTCTGCTTGGTTATCCGCAGATGCACAACCCTACAACATGCGTTATACATGGCCTCTGTTCTGATATGATGTTTTGATGATGATTTATGCTATGCCAAAGGATATTTTTGAATGAAATTATTTTCTGAATTTTTGCTCTGATATTTTGATAACATGTTCTGCTTCCGTACTCTGAAAATGGAAATGTTTTGTTTTGCATTCTGATCTCTGTAAATGCACATGTTTACATACTAGTATATGTTCTTTGCTTATTAAGTTGTTGATAATTCACCCCTTATCTCCAAATATTTTTCAGATGATTTTGAATAGTTCAGCTAAGGATCAGGATAATGGAGCATGGGTGAGATGCTTATTTAAGCATTGTGGATTACTCATAAGAATATTTTTGAGAATTGAAGAATTTTATTAAGAGATTTAGTAGTATTCTGATGACTTTATATTTTGGAGTCTGTAAATATATTGATGAAATGTGAGTTTTAAGTTATAGGGAGTAACTCTCCGACCCCTGCGGGAACGGGGCGTTACAATACATTTTGTTCAATGTATTTCCGTGGGGTTGATACTAGATTTACGAGACCGGATAGAAATTATGAAGGTGGACGAATGAGAGTCTCATCATCATTTTCTGTGTTTTCTCAAACCGTATGTCCCATAGGCTCACAAGGGGGCTATGACCTATGTGGACGAGGGTTTGATAGAGCTCGATGATATGTTTTGAATAACTGCGCAGAAATTGAGCACAACTTGAGCTTAGTGATAAATCTCCGTATCAATAAAGTTTTGCATATTGAAGTCATATAATATAATATAACTTGATACAAATTAATAGTTAACATGAATATGCGCAGCGAACATTTATAACTACTTCACACGGGTAGTGTAACTGATGTAGAAAAGAAGCATGAAAAGGAATTCACCTCATGGTTTGAACATAGGGTATTATTAAAAAATTAAATTTAGTGGTATATACAAATTTCATACATTTAAACTATACTTTTTTCTATTTATATTTGATAGCTCAAAATATATTTAATGATGTAGGTTCTATCGAAATAAGCTGAAAATTCTAGTGAAGTCTCAGCAGAACTGTATGCATTGGCATGTGGTCCGTCCAGGTGTGCCATCCAATACTCAGGATGTTTGGTACGTGGATATAGATTTCACACGTGTGATAGAGAACGATACAGAAAAACTTAAAATTGTGGGGTCGTAGTCGAAGGAAGCCATGAGGATGATAATATTGACTTCTACGGAGTTGTAGAAGATATCATAGCGTTAAAGTACGTAGAGAGATATGTGGTTTGGTTGTTTAAATGTACTTGGTGGGATGTCTCAAATCCTAAAGATGAATATTTTGTCAGCGTTAATACATCTTGTACATGGTACAAGGACAATCATTTCGTTCTTGCTTGGCAAGCGAATCAAGTTTTTTATTTAGATGATTTGGAGTATGGGAACCCAGGGGCAGACGAACCACATGAAGAAGTTGATAGTCCAGCAAATGAAAAAGCATATTAAGAAAACGAATCAAGCATCAATCAATTTGTTGATCTAAGCCAACATGACATGGTCCCATTTCATAGAGAAGATGTTGAACCAGAAGTAATTGAGGGTGAAATTTAGGAAGATCATGAATCAACTGAAGTGTCTAGTGAAGATGAGAGCGACTGGTCCAGCAAAACTGATAGTGAATGAATATAATATTTGTGTAAATATCATTCTTATAAATATCCGCAACGTATCTTATACTATATAATTTATTACAATTTCAAACAGATATGCCTCCGAAACGGAAAGCAACGTGTGCGCCATCCCCATCCATTATCGACTTCCCGTGTGGTTCACCTGCCATCAATAAGGGGCCAACATCACCAGACCCAAAATAAGGTATTTTATCAAATTAAATGCCACATTTAATGTATCGATATAAGTAATTTATTTTTTAAAATAAAATCACTTAATTAAAATATGTGTTTTAATTACTGTATATATATCTGTTTTAAGCCAGCAGTCAGCAACTCTTTTTCCTTGGACCTCAATCGTTTTATCTCAAGTGCTGCTTCCTTTAATTTCTTAGTCTTCTCGTCATTCGATCTAGTTTTAGAAAATGATGATGATGTTGAGGATGGTTTCACGCAGCGTTCTAAGCCCCTCAAATATCCAGAATGTGATCTAAGAACTTGATAAAGGATTTAAGCATTGTTGACAGATGATTCATCAGATGAATCAGCAGTAGTTCCCTTAAGAGATATCATCTTATCCTATAAAAAAAATATTAAAATTAGTATAAGTAACAAAAATCATTTCTAGACAATGGAATTAAAGAAACTTAAACTTACATAATTTGCCTCTATTTAGAGACTGCTCCGAACACCATCATGATTTTATGTGCTTTAGTATACAATTGGGTCAGATCATAGTCACAAGACTTTCTTCTTGTTGTAAAATTAAAATCTATATTAGAACTTAAATCAGAAAACCGTATATGTTAATATTTAAAGGGGATTAGAATTACTTACCATTTTTTAGACAAGTGATAAAAAGATCGAGAACCCGTATGATGGTGTATTGTTAAAGTTGATCTATTTGCTTTGTTCATAGTACTTTGTTGTTAAAGAAAAAAACATTATAACAATATGTTTAATAGATCTATCATATATTATTAAAAAAAAATAGCTGCGAAATTACTTGATAAGCAAGATTTTCAAACATATTACAAACCTTCTCTCATTCATTTGGTGGCATTGCTTGGAATGGAATTTGACGAGCCTCTGTCGTAGTACTGAACTTCTGATAGTGTGCATGACATTGACTTTTGTACCTTTGGAATGCATTCGACATCAGCTCCTCAACTGCTAGTTGATTATCTCGCCGGCCAAAATTAAGTTCAAACTCGTCTTATAAAAAAATCATAAACAATTAGTATAAATATAAACTAATTTTAAATCAACATTTTATTTCTTGTTTTCTTGGGATGTAGCTCATTAACAAGCAATGATTTTTGATGTGGTCTTTCACATCTTGGGAAACTTTAGCCTAAGAGGATATAGCCATCGATGCGTACGCGCAAGAAAGGGTACCGACATAAGAAGTAAGTCAAGTTGCCGAATCTCCGGAGCCATTGGTGTGATTATCAAGAATATCAATTTTAATTTTACCCACTTTCCTTATTTTCTCTATGCAGAGATTCCTCGTAATGAGCATACAAGGCATTTATTTGGAAGAGGCTGGAGTTAAATAACCAACAATTGTTTGAATAGTGGCAGTCAATGATGTGTCAAAACTCTATGCCACCACTACAATTTTAACATTTTTTTTTCTTTAAATGTCTTTATATTATGATGTTCCAAAACATTTGAACAATTGTGATGTTTGAATTACAATTTGTATAATATTTGTATGTATTTTTAATTAAATATAGTTATGTATGATTACTACCGTTCGAATGGTAAATAACTTGTTTGAACAGTAAATTACCATTTATAAATCCATTTGAACAAAAAAAAATACCTATTCGTACAAAAAAATACTCATTCGAACAAAAAAATATCCATTCGAACGACAATCGAGAAATATAGTCCGTACGTCCGTTCGAACTATAAATTTTTTGTTCGAACAACATTAATATGCAAAACCCCATTGGAACAGACATAATTTTTTAAAATAAAAAATATATTCGAACGAACAAAAATTGATTAGTTCGAACGCATAAAATCTGTTCAAACGTTCAATCTGTTCGAACATGATCAAATATGGTTATAAGTTCGAATCAAAATTCTTATAGTTCGAAAGGTACGTGTCGGTTCGAATGGATTGAGTTCCATTCAAACGGTGTTTTGAGATGAAAATGATTCGTCTCCCAAAAAAAAATCCGTTCGAATGGTTTTGATTGGTTTAGTCAAATTTCACCCCTAAAAACGATTTTTTGAGACGAAATTCAATTTTCGTCTCCAAAAACTTTTTGAGACATGCTTTTTGAAACAAAATAGAAATAAAATTTTTTCATCTCCAAAAATATTTTGGGACAAAACTTGGATTTTTTGAGAGAATATGATTTGTCACAAAAAACCCCATCTCTTGTAATGTATATATGTAACACCTCCATGATCTTTTAGGTCTGGGATGTCACATACTTATTAAAAATAAATATTTATTTAATAAAAGCAAAATTATTAAATAAACATGTCTTAATAAAAAAAAAAAATTGAATTGAAAAATGTCTCTCATAAAACTAAATAAAAAAGCCTTGAACTAAATATTATCAATCTGCTCCATTTAATTCTCACCTGGCTGCTCGTACTCATCATCATTCTCACCTGACTGGTTAAAAATATGAAATAGAACTAAAATGAGTTGAAGAGTCAGTAAGAAACCCATCACAATGTAAACATAATAAACATAAGGTTTTCATGAAATCTTTCAAAGCTGAGAATTTAAATCATGATCATCTATAGATATACTTATGATATGCATGACTTGTTTTGACGAATCTGATTGGCCAACACAATTAATTCTATGTGCAATGTTGTGCACCGGTCTCACATCCTGTGGCCACAAGGGGAACCAGAGAACCACTGATAATATTATAGTATATTATGGTGGAACACGCTTAGGTCCTTGGCTTGTACATCTACCTATAAATCGTATTGGTACCATACATTTGAATGACTACCTTATTAAACTAATCTTATCTTACACTTGATCATAAGAAAGTTTAAGTGTTTGATGCAACGTGATGCATGACATACATAATACATAAATAACTATAAAATGTTGAGTCAAACATGATCATGTAATATGATGAATGACATGATTGTAGATATCATGACATACGTGGTATATAAAATTGGTTTCTAAAGAACTGCTAGTAATAATAATCTAACTAGCTAATGTGTGCTAATCTTAATTTATGGTCAAGCAACTTACGGGTAGCACTAATTCAAAATTTTGCCTTGTAGATCATTAGCTATACGAAGTACCAAATGTCACTGGCCATTTGGTTTCAAAACTTTCCTCAACTCATCTCATCTTCATCATTATAACTTTTCAAAATTTTTATACAAAATATAATAATATTTTTTTTTCAAATCCTAAAAGAATCTTCTCAAATCCCTACTCCAAAATATAATAAACAATTTAACTTTTTCAAATCCCAAAGAATCTTTCCAAATTTCTACACAAAATATAATGAACAATTCAACTTTTTCAAATTTTAAAATAATAATAATATTAAAAAATAATAATCATAAAATATTTTATTCTACTATTTACAAGCTATCTCAACTCATCTAAACTTTCCTTTCAATCCAAACTGTCCTGAAAGACAAATCATAATATGCGATTCAATTAAATATATTGTAGAAAACAATATAATAATTATTAAGTTTTTATTATTTAAATACTGTTAACATATCTCTATTTTAAATTTATAGCATAGTGGAATAATTATACTTTATTTAAATCTATTAAAATGAATAGCGGAATGCCGGTTCATAAAATGGAATTAATTATGCTTAAATCAAATCTTTATAATTTACTATTGTAATCTAATTACAAATCAATACTTGGTAATATATTTTAATCTCCATAAAATATTAGTATCGTTCTCGTAAAAATAGAGTTCAAACTCAAACAGACTCACGTGAGATCAAGCCCAAATCTTAAAAGCATTGATTGAGAAGTACTCAGGGAAAATAATGTAATAAGGTATTCAAATAGGTACATGGGCTATGCATTTCTGAAAGGCTAGATGGCATTTTTCAAACTTCGTACTCACAGCATTCACAATCACCAATCAAGGCCATTCTCATGCTTCCTTCGAGTTCATGTCACAGTCCAACTTACACCGACAGTAGGGCTTGGTCATAAGAAGTTGCATCAGTGCTCTCAACCTTGGGGACAAGGTTCTTTAAGGGAGAGAGATTGTTATGACCTCTTCTAGAGAAGGATTTGGCAAAGGCAGGAAATGGAGGGAAACTCTAAATACAGTATTTTGGAAGCATTTTCAGTTGCTGCCGTCTAAGTATGGAGTCTGTCATTTATGCTTGTCGTTATTTCTAATTCTTGTTGTCGAGCTATTGTAATATTTCCTTTAAGTAAGCAGTTGGTAATTTCTACTTTGCATGTGTTGCAAGTTTATTAGTTCAGTTAGTTATCCCTGTGTGGATATGAAGGGAAGCAGAGCACTGAGGAGGTATTGATGAATATTCTGGAAGATTTTACTTAGAGAATGATGTAATGGAGGTTGGGTCCCTCGAAGAACCCGTAGCAAAATACCAGTGGCTCTATCGAGCTTTTTTATCAAACATCCCTTGTGCATTCTCATGTACTCATCCTCCCAGTGACTATTTACATTCACTACAATCCTCATTACAAGCATTTCATACAACCCTTTCTGTGTTCTTATCTACTCTTCCAGTGGGACTCATTAGAGTTCATTGTTTTGGTGCCATCTTTCTCTCTGTTTGGCGCCTTCCTTCGAGTTCATTGTTGCTCGTTGACTCCATCACCAATCAAGGCCATTCTCATGCGTCAAGCTCGCCTCTCTCCGGCCCAAGCATTCCGTTATGTAAGACGGTTGAGTTAAACATTTTGACATTTTTTCCTCCTCTGATTTCGTGTAAAGTTCGGGTATTTAGAGATTTGTTTTATTTGATGAATATGGGTCTAAGAGGCTTGTATTTGGGGAAGGAAGATTACGTGTGGGTGAGAGCCAGAATGCTAGTAACAATGTCGTTGATGTCTAGTGCAAGGAATGTGACTCTGTAGTAACATTTCATAATCTAAAGGATGTTCTTTGTGGGATTTGGATGTTCTCTTTGAGATTTGGTTGGTGTTTATTATTTCGCATTAGACTAAAGGAAATATGTTTTGTTATTTATTGCGAATCGCATTTTCTGAAATATAGTTTATTGTTTACTGCTCATTTGAATGTATTGTCATGAAATTTGATTGGCAGAGAACCACCAAAATTTATAGATTTTAGGCTTTGTTTCATATTATATTCTTTAAAAATATGTTGGTTGGAGGAGAGGATGGAAGGAAGGTTGAGGAGGTTGTTGTCGTGTTACCTTGTTGGTTGGCCCGTTTGACCGTTCTAGCATTTTATTTTATTTTATTAATATTTAAGAAAGTAATTATTAATAAATTAATATTTTTTTTAAAATTATTTAAAGATATTTAACAAATATAAAAAAAAATGAGATTGGACTCAGGCTCGTGGTGATAAGAGCTGAAGGGTCAAATGACCCTTAGCCGAATAGAAATTTATCCAATCTTATCTCATCATTACAATTTTTTAAAAATTTCTATATAAAATATAGTAAACAATTCAACTTTTTCAAATTCTAAAATAATAATAATATTAAAAAAATAATATTATAATAATATTTTATTTAACTTTTATTTTTTATCTAAAACCATCTCATCTCATATCTGAATCCAAACCAGTTAATCTAAAATATGACATAATTAGATGATATTTTATATGGATAGATATTGCAAATATCAAAAGATATGAATATATTATTAAAAGTTAGAGAAGCTATTTAAACTAAATAAAAAAAAATTAAAAAGTACAATATTTAAATAATATAAAAAAAATAGATAAGCTAATCTATTATATATTGTAAATGTTAGTATGTAAAATAGAAAAAGTGAATTTTAATAATGTATTTTAAAGAAAATGATGAAGAAACCATTGTGAATGTTTTTACAAAAAAGCTAAAGGCAAAACTCAATCTTGAAAAGAATAAGGGTCCGTGTGATATTTAGAATATCTTAAAGTATTTGTGATTAATAATAAAATAGTTTATGAATAATAATGAGTTTATTTGTTTCTTTTCAAATTAATTGATTTTTTTTACTCATCATACTATATATTTATTAAGAGAAAAAAATAAAAAATTATTTGTGTTACTAATGTGAGGACGACGAGCATTCATTTTTGAAAAAGTGAAAGGTGGTAACGTAATTTGGCAAGGTCTATTATTATCATACATGCTTTTTGGTTTGGAGTGTATGGTAGCATTATCCAATCTTTTGTGATCGGAAAAAGCTAATCATTGGCAAGTTGGCGCACGAACTGCGCCCACCCATCTTGGAAAAATAGGGCGTTTTCATTTAAAGGATGTGGAGCGTCTTTGTTTAAAATGAAATGGTGAGTTTCACCCTTCCTTACTTTTTAATTCCGGGCATATTTGCGGACAAGCAGAGAGAGACCTGTCGGAGTGGAGAACAACTTTGACGAGATGAGTAATGGGCTCGATGTCTCTGAGGACCTCGACTTTCCACTTGCGCTAGTCGGTGCACTCCTCGCACCGAGGGTTCTTAACAAGCTGGAAGGAAAGAGATTTCCACTCGATTTTCAAAGTTTGCGAAATTAATCCAAAGATTAAACAATTTACAACAATTTTAAAAAAGTGAATTTGAAGTATAATTTTCAAAATAAATGTACAAACGGTGGTTTGAAGTGAATTTGAGTTACGAAAAATGCAAATGAAAAAATACAGATGAAAGGGACAAATTTTATAATTTGAAAATATAGATGAATTTGTACTCCTCCGACGAGTGGGTGGGACACAGCTAGATGGAACATAAGCGGTCTTTTTACTTCTAACGAATAATGGGTGACAAAAGAGTGTAGCGCAGCCCAAGAATAATGGTCTGAGAGAGACGTTAGTGTTTAGCCTTCGGAAAAAATGATAAATAGTTCGTAGTCGAGGAACAACCTGAAAGAGAGACGTGTTCAAGTTGGCAACTTTCTTTCAGGTTATCATCCTTCCTTGCTTTTTTTTTTTTTTTCAAATAATATAAAACGTCCACGTCGGCAGGCGTGCTTTGGATCCGACATGTTTTCTGCTTTGGAATCTTTGAATATTGACAAACACAAATCTGACATTATTTACAGATGATGAAATACATGGTACTGGTGGGTCAAAAGGACCCTTAGCCAAATAGAAATTTATCCAAAAATTATTGAACTCAATAGCTTTGTTGAATTTGATTTTATATTCGTAGTCCTTCCACTTAAAACACCGGTGAGAACTAATGTTTGGGGGTAAAAATGAGAAATCTCATTTCTATCTCATCTCATCTCATCATTACATTTTTTTTAAATCTTTATATAAAATATAATAAACAATTCAATTTTTTTAAAATTTAAAGCAATAATAATATTAAAAAATAATATTTTAAACTTTCATCTTAACACTATTCACAAAATTTTCAAAAATTCTCATCTTATCTCAACATCCAAACCTAACCTTAAAACTGCCTTAAAGCTTTAAAGTTATGTTAAATCAGCCCTGTTTAGGATTTGAAAAATATTTTATCTAATTTTATCTAATCATTATAATGTTTTTAAATTTTTATACAAAATATAATAAACAGTTCAAATTTTTAAAATTCTAATTCAACCTTTTCAAATCTTAAAACAATAATGATATTAAAAAATAACATTCTAATAATATTTTATTTAACTTTCATCTATCATCTAAAACCATCCCATCTCATATTTGAATCCAAACCTATTAATTTGAAATAGGGCATAATTAGATGACATTGTATATGAAAATATATTGTAAATATCGAGAGATATGAGGATATTATTAAAAGTTAGAGAAGCTATTTAAATTGAATAAAAAAAAGATTAAAAAGAATAATATAAATAATATTAGGGGTGGGCAACACTAAGTCCCACATTGTTTAACTATCACAATTGTGTTGCATTGGCCTCCTATATAATGGTTGGCCTAGGAGGCCAAGGCAATCCAAAATATAACTCTAATGAGTTTATATTTTTTTTAAATGTATAAATTTTAATTTATATTTTAAATTATATTATAATTTTGGTCTAAAAAATATTTTTAGACTAATTTTTTTTTTAAATAATGATTTAAGCGGAGTGCGGGGTGGGGTGCGGTTTCAACCGCACCCCCCGGTAGCAGGGCAGGGTGCGGGGTATTAAACCCCTCCACCCGCATGGTGTGGGTCGGGGGGCGGGGAGGGGGTGCCCCCGCCCCGCATCATGCGGGTAGCACCCCTAAATAATATAGAAAAAAATAGATAAGCTAATATTTTATATATTGTAAAATTCAGTATGTAAAGTAGAAAAAACTTTGTTTAAATTTGAAAAGCATTTTATCTAATCACATCTCATTATTATAATTTTTTAAAATTTCTACATAAAATATAATAAATAATTTAATTTCTTTAAATATTAATTTAATTATTTTAAAATTCAAAACAATAATAATATTTAAATAACTATCATCTTTCGTATAAAACCGTCCCATTTTCTATTCGAAGCCCAACCTGTTAATCTGACGGAATTAAATGACGTTGGTGAAGATGACGCATTGATGAATAGAATATTCCTTGGAGCATTACTTTTGAAAAACCGAAGGGCATTATTATCTGACATGCTTTTTGGTTTGGAGTATATGGTATTGACAAAACCGAAAAGGTTGTCAGGACATTTAGCAAATATTTTACCATCCTTTCATGTTTTCTGCTTTGGACTCTTTGGATATTGACAAAAACGAATCTGACATTATTTACAGAGAAGGCAACTTGATTTGATCAATCAATTGAAGCTGCAACGTTAGAAAAGAAAACAATTGCAAGCGGTTCGGTGCGGGAAATCAGACTTGGGGAAAAGAAGTGGCTGTGCGGCGAAGGCTTACAGAGCGGAAAGAACCAGAGGGCATAGTGCGACGGTAAAAACTTCCGAGGTAACAAAGGAGATTAATTTCAGATTCCATTTGGCTGAGAAAACCGTGGCTTACCGGAAGGTGAAAGTTTGATGGGAGGTGATTGGCGGAAATTTTCTGGGTTGGCCGAATAGTTTTCCGACTCTCCCTATGGCGGTCGATGGTGGAGAAGGAGCAACTCACACAGAAAAAGTAACCTTCGGCGTCTTTGGGTGTCTTCCGACGGCGGCGAGGTAAGTGTCTCGGCTTGAAGAGAGGTTTTATGGTGGCTTTGCCGGGTTTTCTTTGTAAGGCTCCGTTGGGTGTTCTATTTCATTTCTGGAAGAGGGACTGTGTTTTGAGCAGACGGCAGTGAAAGGGAAGCGGTGGTTGGCGGTTTACTAATTAACCATGTGCTTTGTCTATTCAAAATTGGTATGTACAGTCAGTTTTTGATATTTTTTTATGCTGCTTATGTGATAACCTACGTTACTTTTTTTTTAATATAAAATAACTATTTTAATTAATTATATTAATAAAATGTACAAAAATAAAAAATAAAAAATACACAAGAATGATTATATATAACAGAACTCTTACCTATTTAGAGAAGATTAGGTCTCCGTTTGGTGCCATTTATTCTCTATATATTTCATTTTTAAATATTACTTTGTACAAAAAAATTTTAGTTTAGTTTTTTTCATTTTATTATTATCTAATTATTATAATTTTTTTTAAAATTTTTACATAAAACATAAAAAAAATATTTTTTAAATTTTAAAACAAAAATAATATTTAAAAAAATCTGTTAATTTTATAATATTTTTATTCATTTTTTTTCTTATTTTCCAAAATCCAATAAAATATTTTTCCTTAAATTATTTCATAAATCATTTCATTACTTTTCACAAATATTGTAAAATATTTTTAACATTTGAACGAGCTATAAGATTCCATTTGGATAGTAAGGTGGATGATATATATGAGATAAGAATTGAATATATAGTTTAAAATATTATAAATTTAAAATATTGTTAGAATATAATTTTTTAATATAATTTTTATTTTGAGATTTGAAAAAATTGAATTATTTTTTATGTATTATATAGAAGTTTGAGAAAGTTGTAATGAGTAGTAATGATTAGATGAAAAAATATGAGAAAGAAATTGAAAAGTATTTATGTTTGGGTAGTGTTTGGATTTTGAGATAAGATAAGAAAGATCATAAGATGAAATGAAATGATTATCCAAACGGGCTAAGCAATCACCAATGAGATTCGGTCAATTGTGTCGATTTTACGTTTTCACAAACCATCTCAACTTATCTCATTTAATCTAATAGTTACAATGTTTTCAAAATAAAAATATTATTTTATTCAATTTTTATCTCATCTCATTTTATGTAACCAAAAGAGGTTAATTGTGAAAATAAAAATCTTAATTGAGGATTTTAACTTATCTTTTAATAAATGAAAAAATAAAATAAAAATACTAATATTAATTTTAAAACTTTTATGATAATATCAAAAATAAAAATAAATAAATAACTAGACTTATTTTGTATGTCCCAATTTTACGATCTGCAGCATGTTACAATATATATACATATATTTATTTGTCCATGCATATTGGTATATTAATTCTTGTGCTTACGTACCTACCTTTCATATTTTCAGAGCTTTTGCTAGCTAGCTGTTATTTTGAGGGTCAGTACTCCACAGACTAATAATTAGTCTTTGGATTGAAAAGTTTAGTTCCAGTAATCCATTGTGGATAATCCAAAAATTTAGTTCCATAATCCATTGTTGATTTTAGCCCCATCACGTATTTACAACGATCATGATCGTTAAGTAGTTACTATATATATGGTAATAATGAGAATCTCAGCACATTGTGATTATTTTATTTATGGTACAGATTGAACAACTATTGAGAATTAACTTTCAGCATTTTTGTAATAATTAAGAAGAACTGAAAGCGATTTGAAAGAAATGGAAGATGATCATGATGTGGAACAGATATCTGAAACTAGTAGTCAACAATCAAATGGGAGTACTTCAGATGCAGTTCACAAGGCAAATTTTGACATTGTCAAAGAATTGGAAGATGACAATCCGAATGAATATCAGAGGCATACGCCAAGAGTCCAAACACGTGAGCAACGTAGAAGATTAGGAAAAACTGTTCCTAGTCAACATGCTAGCCGAATCAACGAGAGTACTTCGGATGCATTTCACCCACCAGCTTTTGGAAATATTGATCATGAAGAAGAAGCTGTTAATTTTGGCATAATTGGTCATGAAGAAGCAGCTACTAAGTTTGACATTGTTTCCAAAGAAGCAGCAGTTTTTGACACTGGCGAAGATTTGGAAGATGACAATCCAAATGAAGATCAGAGGAGTACGCCAAGAGTCCAAACACGTGAGCAACGTAGAAGATTAGGAAAAACTGCTTCTAGTCAACATGTTAGCCGAATCAACGAGAGTACTTCGGATGCAGTTCGCCGGACAACTTTTGAAAATATTGATCATGAAGAAGAAGATGCTAATTTTGACATACTTGGTCATGAAGAAAGAGCAGCTTTTGGCATTGGTGGAGAAGAATATGACAATCCAAATGAAGATCTCTATGAAGATCAAAGGCGTACTCCAAGAATCCAAACACATGAGCAACGTAGAAGATTAGGAAAAATTGTTCCTAGTCAACATGCTAGCCGAATCAACGAGAGTACTTTGGATGCAGTTCGCCCACCAGCATTTCGAAATATTGATCATGAAGGAGAAGCTGCTAATTTTGGCTTAATTGGTCATGAAGAAGCAGCTACTAAGTTTGACATTGTTCCCAAAGAGGCAGCAGCTTTTGACACTGGAGAAGAATTGGAAGATGACAATCCAAATGAAGATCAGAGGCGTACGTCAAGAGTCCAAACACGTGAGCAACGTAGAAGATTAGGAAAAAATGTTCCTAGTCAACATGCTATCCAAGTAAACGAGAGTACTTCGGATGCAATTCACTCAACAGCTTCTGGAAATATTGATCATGAAGAAGAAGATGCTAATTCTAGTAAGTTTGGCATTGATCACATAGAAGAAGCAATTGTTGGCATTGGCGGAGAAGAAGATGACTATCGCAATGAAGAGAGACAAAAATCAGGAACAGATATAATTCGAGAATGTGCAATTCAAATTAATGATAATGAGAGACAAAAACCTGTTATTATTAGTAGATCAGGATGGTCAAAAATGAAGGTTCCTGCACCTATGTTCAAAGTCCACAAATGTGCTTATGTCCCCAAGATTGTCTCCATTGGCCCATTTCATTATAATGAACCACGTCTACGAGCCATGCAAACCCAAAAACGGCGGTTTCTCGATCGCCTTATTCAAAACCGAACAAGGCAACCTATCCTTGAAGAAAATCTTAAAAATGCCATGAGAGAATTGGAGGAAATGACTAGAAATTTTTATGCAGAAGACTTTCAGGCTATAAAGCCTGATGATTTTGTGCAGATGATGCTCCTTGACGGTTGCTTCATTGTAGAAACCCTGCGTTTATATGAGGTATTAATTACTTATATATTCTAATTAAGTTGGTTTTTCACTCTAATTTTCCGTTAGCAATTATGATAACATGAAGGCAAACTGATAATCACATTTATACTTCTTAACTTCTTGCAGAAAAAATATGCAGGGGAGCCCATTTTCGAAACACGATGGACGCTGCCAAATATCTCTCGTGATTTACTGTTGCTTGAGAACCAACTCCCAATGTTTGTGCTGCAAAAGATTTTTGAACTTACTACCTTGAAGGGGGAGGCAAGTCCTGATCTGAACACGCTTGCTCTTGGATTTTTTGAACCCTTGAGACTTGGGAAGGATGAATTTGCAACACTTAAGTTGAACAAGTACGCTGACGAGTATATACATTTGTTGGCTTTGTTTCACTCTGCCTTAACTTCAGACGATAACATATACCTGAAGCAGCTTGCAAAGAGTGAAAAGAACAAAACACATCTTATTCTTCCTGGGAAAGGTTGGGTGCATAATGTCAAAACACTTCGTTATGCTGGTATTGAGTTAAAAAACAATTCTGGTAGCATTCTCGACATACAGCTTATAGGCAAGACGTTGAATATTCCGACCATGATCATCCATGATGGCACCGACCCTTTGTTGAGGAACTTGATAGCCTATGAACAAAACAATCGCTCTACAACTCCATATTTTTGTTGTCTTGCAGTGTTCTTGGACAGTATAGTGGATACGGTCGAGGATGTTAAGATTCTTCGTGATGCTGGCATTATCAAACAGGCAAAGGGTGGAGATGAGGAGGTGACGAATCTTCTCAACAGTCTCACTAAAGGGTTGGTGTTTGATATTGATAAGGAGGACTGCTACATGATCGAGCAAGTCGAAAACATCAATCGACTTTGTCGAGCACACGACACCAGAGTTCGATTTCGCCGTCTTGTCTACAGGCTGAACTACAAGGGATTACTCATAACATACGCTTCCATCCTGGTTAGAATCATCTTTTCCCTTTTTGCTGCTAAGTTTGCAAGTTACAGCCCCTTAGTTAATCAACACTATTCACAGCTAGAACCTCCACCTCCACCTCCACCTCCACCTCCGCATCTTCGTCCACCTTTACCTCCACCTCCACCTCCGCATTTGCATCCACCTCTACCTCCACCTCCACCTCTGCATCTATGTCCACCTCTACCTCCACCTCCGCATCTGTGTCCACCTCCACCTCCAGCTCCGCATCTGCATCCACCTCCACCTCCACCTCCACCTCCACCTCTACCTCCGCATTTGCATCCACCTCTACCTCTGCATCTGCCTCCGCATCTGTGTCCACCTTCACCTCCACCTCCACCTCCACCTCCACCTCTACCTTCACATATGCCTCCGCATCTGTTTCCACCTCCACCTCCACCTCCACCTCCAACTCCACATCTGAGTCCACCTCCACCTCCGCATCCGTGTAAATGTCCATAAGCATTATGACAAAAATAAAACAACATTCGAAATGGTTGATTCAAGTTTATTTGGTGGAGCCAACATTGATGATTGAGTCCTGGGTTTGCACCTCATTTAGCTTAATATTGGTTTTTCAATAAAATTGAGAGTATTCAGAATCTCATGTTGCAGAATTTTTTTTTTTTTTGGTTAAATCAAGTTGTGTATGCTATGTTGTTGTTTCATTACATATGTCAATACCATGTGCATTATGTTTGAATTTTGAATCGAATAAATCCATCTTGGAATCAGAAGTTGCTGGGGTTTGCTCCCAATCCATGTTATAGATTGTGACCTCCATAAATCTTCTAATTTATATTATAAAGAACGAAAAATGTCTTCTAATTTATACGGAAGCCCTTCGATTCTCTTTCATACATATATATCACGATTATGTGTGAAAAAAATGATTTCCTCAAAAGTAAAAGCCACAAATACGGAAGGCATTTTTTAATTTTTCAGAAGCATCGTACGAAAGGGCATTTTTAGGTGTAGCATTTTGCAAACATTCAAAAAGTACATGTAAATTATTTTTTTCAATGTGTTCTACTGCCTTCACAAATACGAAACACAACCATGGACGTTTGGAAACTGAAAATTTCAATAATATTCTGGTATTTTTGAAAACGAGTTCATTTGGAGGTAATAAAGAATGAGTTGGTAAAATCCATTTTCGTTCTTGTAGTGTAAATTTGATTATATTGACTTCTTTAAAGACTTAAAAGTAATGGTGAAAGGTTTTAAGATACTTCTTTCGCACAAGTTTTTCCTTTAGGTCGTGCTTGGTCATTCACCCCTTCAACTTTCTTCTCTACTTGAAAAAAGCTGGGGCTTGTGATGCTATTTTTGCCTTTTCTCATTTTATCAACAAATAGAGGGATGAAATCTATTTTTGCCATGGCAAGTTATTGAGGGATTGGAACTTGAGGAAAAGGTATATTTTGAATCATAACTATCTTTGAGTGAACACTTGTGCTGCAGCTTAGCTTAAAAGAAAAGCCAAAAATGAAGAACTATAAGCTTAGGTTGCTTCTAGATCGGTAATTCCTCATTGGGAAGTTAGATTATCATCAGGCCTATACTTTGACATCATGGCCACTTGACACATCTATAAGTCATGTTCAATATTTTGGGTGATTTTTTTTTTTTTTTTTTTGTGTACAGAACCTTTTGAATGGTATTGGTACTGCTGTCTTACTCTGCAATGAGATAATACCTGTGCAGCTTACGGGCTGTGTAACTTCACAGTGGCTGTTTCACCTAGTTCCATGAATTTCCTTGCCTCTCATTGCTCTCCACACCTCCAGCAACTTCAGGCACTATTCTCTTCCAGAACCAGTGCTTCCTCCACAGGAAAATCATCTCTTCAATTGGAACTCCCTTAGTTTCGGGTAGGAAGACGTAAACAAAGATGGTCATGATGGTAATCCAGCCAGCAAAGAAGAGGAAGATACCGAACTTGAATGCACAAAGAAGGGAAAGGAAAGACTGGGCTATAATGAATGTGAATAGAAGGTTCACAGCTACTGTAATGCTTTGTCCTGCTGATCGAATTTCCAAAGGGAATATCTCACTTGGCACTGTCCAGCCAAGTGGACCCCAAGACCATCCAAAAGCTAGAACAAAGAGGCAAACGACCAGCACCACCAATATAGAGAAACCTTTCGAAAGTTCTTGATCCTTGCCAAATTTCAGCCCCAAGATTATAGCGACGATGACCTGTTTCACATACACACAGAATGATTAAATGGAAATATCAGTGAAATACAATAACTTTTTTGTATGTTTAGAACATGCTCATGCTTCTTTTAGTAGAGCTGGCTGAATTGAATTGAAACACGTTATGTACTCAAGGGGAATATTGCCAAATCCAAGTTTGGGAAAACACCATAAAAATGACTGCATTTAGAAACTCTGGTACTATTTTTCATTTGACTTGTCGTGTAACTTTACCTGGCACGCAATCATTTGAATTCCACCACTTATAAGTAAAGCCCTTCGACCCAATCTATCTACTGTTGCAATAGAAATTAGCGTGGATGAAGCAAGAACAGCCCCAGTCAAAGCTGAAGAGTAGAGAGAAGCATTGCCACCAAACCCCATACTCTGAAACAGCACTGGAGCATAGAAGAGAATTGAATTTATGCCTGTGAGGATTTGAAATGTTGGCAAGAAGATTGCCATAATCAATTGAGGTCTGTTCCTTTTTTCAAGGATGTTACGAAATGGATGCTTTATTGAGTTTGCAAGCTCACTTGCATCAACCATGTCTTCAAACTCTGCATCGACATTTTTGGTTCCTCTAATCTTTTCCAGGACTTTTCTCCCTTTCTCTTTTAGTCCTTGCTCGATTAAGCTGTTAGGTGTCTCAGGAAGTAGTAGTCCTCCCACTGTCATCAATAGAGCTGGAAAAGCAGCCAAGCCCAGAGAGAGCCTCCATCCCCAAGGTTGAAGCTTTTGTGTTCCGTAATTGATCATGTTTGCTGTAAAGATCCCAAGTGTAGTTGCCAACTGAAACAACATGTTCAGGCCTCCTCGAAGATGAGTTGGAGCCATTTCTGATAAATATAGTGGAACCGCCTTCAAAACAAACATGGGGAAGACTATGTTGTGTGTTTTCTGAAACAGAAAACATATATTCGTTTTTTTTTTTTTTTTCTTATAACACTTGAAAAGGTAGGTGAAACAGGATACCTGATTTCCAAATCCAATGCCAACACCAAGCATGATTCGACCCAAAAGAAGCATTGCCATATTAGCGGCGGCTGAGTTCAGGGTTGCTCCAACAAGAAAACTGATCCCACCACAGACAATACTTGCCCGACGTCCATACTTCCTTGTAACAGGAGACGCCACCAAAGATGCAACCAAACCAGCAAGGTATAAGGAAGATGTAAATGCTGCAAGTCCTTGGTTGTTGTACTTGCAGTAGTTACTTTCATGTGCATGCGTCTTCTTTATATAAACCGTATGGAAGAATTTTTCGAGAAATGGATCCATCGATGTCACTCCTCCTGTTTATCACAAAAGAGCATTTGGTAACAAGCTTAAAGAACATGTAGACGCACTCTCTTCTTTCCTACAGGCACACACGCACCCATAAGAGAATCATCTGACTACCACAAAAGTTCAATGATGTCTCACACATGAGTCATCTGACTAACAATAATTTAATTTATTGATTGAAATTTCATTATCATCAAAGTACATTCAATCTTATCCTTCGTACATCTCTTCCATTTCACGGTATCCCACCCTTTATTTTGGTTCTGTCCAGGTTGTATCAAAAGCAAGAGGCCTCACCATTGAACTCAGTACTTTAAGAGAAACCATGGCCGTAATAATCTGTTCCATTAAGCAAAGTACAAAATTTGACATATGATTGTTTTCTTCTTGCGTCAGTTTGACTATCAGATTAAGATTTTGATAGTTCCTTCATTAGTTTTCCAAAATGAAGCAACAAGAAGTCCTCTCACGAATCAAAGCTGGACCAAACACAAAGACGACACCAGGATTTTTCATTAACAATTATAGGGCTAATTTTCCTCGAAGCACCAAAGGTAAGCTGGAATTTACGATAAACTTCAAAAATTTCTCAGCTGGTACATAAAGTGATTACAACTTGGGTTCCAATGACAGACAAAAGAAAAGAAAAGAAATTTGGTGTGTAATATTTGCACGTTATAGACATGGTATAGGACACAGGATTTTGTGAAGATGTCTCAGCCTTTGTGTTGGCTGATGTATTTGAACAAAAATTAGCTATGAATTGTGTGGTGGGCATACAATTTTTCAACTCGGAGCAGAATTTTGGAAAACTGGTATAAAAATCTTTCTTTTCCCCTAAAGAAAGCAGCGTCACAAAAGACTATATTGCCTTGCTATCTGATTCTATTATTGCACATGCAACCCATATAAAAGTTCATGTGACAGCTGAACTTTTCACCAAAAGAAGAAAAAAAAAGGAAAAAAAGCAGAACTTTTCACTCCACCTAATTTGATTCAATATTGCATGACAATCTTTGGTATATCCTCCACCACCATAGTAATCATCGAAAAAGAGAAAACAGCAATGAATTTGACAAAAATTCTGATCCAGAAAGTTAAAACTGAGAGTACCTGAAATTCCAATATCATAGCCAAAAATTGAGCCACCAACAGCGGCAACAGAGCAGGCAATGATCACATAAACAGTGACCTTTCCTTGGTAATGTTCAGC
>QEOT01122132.1:0-22048 GCA_003123785.1 Pterocarya stenoptera | reverse complement strand
GTATTTGCTTGAAATATATAAAGTACCTTACAAACACATGAAGAATATTTACTATTATAAAACACTCAAGCTTATTTTCCTAAATAAATCTCACAAGTTATTATAATCTCTTTTCCTAAATTTTAGCTAAAAAAGACACTCCATATAATTTTATCTTAAATTTTACTCATCTTCAAAAGACATTCTACATCTCATTCCCTATACTTTCTCTATTCTATTAAAATAATATTCTTCTATTCTTTTTTTATTACTTTTTTCTCTCACTTCTATTTCCATTTTTAACCACTTAACTCTTTTATCTTGTTCTCTTCTTTTCAAAGATCACATTTTCTAAATACTTATACGATTTATTTTTCTAGATACAGTACTATTTTTCAATTCAACATCGGTATTAAAAATAATACCTTTATTTTAATATGCGCATTTTCCAACGCGATTGTATTTTTAATAAGATTTTGGCCTAATACTTGACTAATATTTCATTTGCATTAGTGTAACGATAACCGTTTTTTCATTTTCATATAACGGTAATATTTTTTCCAATATCTCTAACCATAATACCTATCCGCATATTGATGATAAAATATTTTGCAAAATAGTACAACGGTAACATTTTGAATTCCTACAAATTAGTACACATATTTTGTCTTTTATCCAATGGTAACCTTTTTTTTTATCTCTTCTCCAACGGTAACATTTTTTGTCTTTTTCCTACGGTCACTTTTTTTGTCTTTTCTCCAACGGTAACATTTTGTGTCTTATACGTAACGATAACTTTTTTCGCTATAAATATGCATCCTGCTTGCATTCATTTTCTTAAAAACCCAAGTCTCATCTCCAACTCCCTTAATCAAATAGCTCGTTCTTTCTTTCGCAAATTGCTCACGTACTTGTCATCTGATGATGAGTTGGAAGCTGCTATTAATGCCTAGGCTGATGAAGAGTCATCTAGACATCGTGCCAATCGCCAACATTTTAAGTTTATTCGGCATGATCATATTCAAGGGCACGAGCACCTTTTCTGAGACTATTTTGTAGAAAATCCAGGAGTTAAAGGTTTACGAGCCCTACTTTGTTCAGAGAAGAGGTAATGCCAGAAGACTCGGTTTATCTTCTATGCAAAAGATAACCGCAACACTTAGAATGTTGGCCTATGGTGTAATTGGAGATTTTATGGATAAATACATTCGTATTAGAGAAAGCACTGCAATAGAGAGCCTCAAAACATTTTGCACAACAATCGTAACTGTTTTTTCAGATGAATATTTGCAGTCTCCAAATGTCAATGATATTGCTCGATTGCTTGTGGTTGGTGAACAACAGAAATTTTCAGGAATGCTGGGAAGCATTAATTGCATGCATCGGAAGTGAAAAAATTGTCTCGTTGCTTGGAAATGTATGTAATCCGGCCACATCTGTGAACCAACTATTATTTTAGAAGCAGTTACTTCATATGATCTCTGAATATGGCATGCATTTTTTGGTATGCCCGGTTCATATAACGATATTAACGTGCTAGAGAGATCTTTTATTTTTATGGAATTTTCCCAAGGACTTGCTTCACCAGTCAATTACACAATCAATGGCAACGACTACACTATGGGGTACTACCTTGCCTATGGTATTTATTCCAAGTGGTCAACATTTGTGAAGACGATTCCAACACCCCAATGAAATAAGAAGAAAAACTTTACCAAAGTACAAGAATCCGCAAGAAAAGATGTCGAGCGTGCCTTCGGGGTATTTCAACAACGATTTGCAATCGTTTGTGGACCTTCTCGATTATTCAAAGTTAATGACTAATAAAGATAATGAAAGCATGTGTTATTCTACATAACATGATCATTGAGGATGAGCGTGATGATAGTCAGGGTCTGAACATGGAGCATGATTAACTTGATGATGATATTCCAGAATTGTCGCGCAATCCAACAAACGAATTTGTCAACTTCATTCAGCATCATCATGAAATTAGAGACAGCTCGGCACATCATCAACTACAAGCAGATTTAATTGAACATAATTGGCAATTTTATTCCCAACAATAGAATTTCCATGGTTGTGTTGGATTCTCTATTTTATCATTAGTAGCGACCGTGTATGAAAGTTTCTAGAATTTTCATTTCAAAAAACATTTTTGGTTCAAGAGCATGTTCAAAGCTATTGTAATATTTTAATTTTCTGTAATGGTTTTTTAATTTGTAATGTCGAGTTGTAATGAAATAACATCTATCTATGTTTTATCAAATTCAACGATCACGCTTTCAGCTTGAGTATTAAAACTTTGCAACCGTACAAATTATTTAATACAACAACCGTGCGAAAGTGATACAAAGTTATTGGTACATAAATTAGAATTAGATGAATACTGAATAAATGTATTATTTACAAATAAAATAAAATGCCTCAATTTTGGGAAGCATTGCGTCGCACCAATATCTCTTTTTGAAGTTGCTGGAAATATACCCGCTGAACTTCACTTAACATACTCACATCGAGCAACATTATCCGCTCCTCTCTCTCCCACTGGGCGATTTCCAGTTTCTCCGCCTCCAACCTCAGTCTCTCGTCCTTCTGTTTACTTTTATTTCCCTCCATTTCTCGATCATATGCCATCTTCTCGGCCTTGAGTTGAAAAAATTCTTTCTCCTGAGCACGTGACTCGTCTAGGAGAGTATACTTATGCTTGCTGAGCTCCACAATCTCATCTGATGCCCGGCCTTGGGCCTTACATTTTCCTTTCTCAGCTTTTCTCTCTATTGGCCTATCCAATTTGATGACATCATTAGTGATACTCACCAAATAGTGCTTCCAAGTATAAAAGTAGATTTAGAATGTAGTGGGAGTGGCCAAGTCATTTCCACAGGGACAACTATATTAACGTAATCTAGCTAGGTTCAAATGAATGGAATGCATCCAATCAAGGGAGAGAATGGAAAATAGTGGGACAAATCTCTTTTGTAAAAGTGGTTATTCCCCCATAACTAAGAGACCGATGAATGAGTTATGTGCTCTGAGAATGCAAGAATGTGGGATGATTTAATGATTTGGTAAATGAAATAAGAATTTGTGATTATTCTAAGGGGGATTCTTTCATTAAAAACATATCTGCAATGTTTAAAAGGGAGAATCAAAGACTAAACAACAACCTTTTTAGAACTTAGAAACTGAAATTGATTTATAACAAAAAGCGTAAAACTAGGGGCACAGGGTTGGGGTCTCCTCTACCATTGTGATTGTAGCTACTGGATGTAACTGCTTATGTTAACTCAATCAAGATATTAACACTTCAGAACTAAATGAACAACAACTCAAATTAAAACACCAATAGAAATAATAAAACCCTCACTGCATAATCATCCCCTTCTATCTCAAGACTCAAATGTTGAAGGATCCTTGATTATTTCAAGGTCCTGCTGTGCCATGAGTCTACAACAGTTCAAGAACAAGAGACCCTTCAAACCGATAATAGGTAAAGCATGAGAATACAGCAACAAGTATAGCCTAAATATAACAGCAACAAATCAATCGACAATGGAGAAGGAAAACCATTTCCTCTGTAACCCTAGATAGAGAAGTTAGCCCCAAATCATCATGAGATAGATAATTCGAAAACCCTAACTGAAAACAAAAATATCAAAAATTGTTCTCCAAATAAAAACAGAATAAAAATGGTTCTGAGTCGATCCCCCTCTCTCATGTGCCTCCACTCCTATTATCCTCTCCCTCCACCATCATCTCCTTCCTTCTCTCTCTTCTAACAGTTTCTTTTTACTTCGCAACTCTTCCCTCTCTGGGATGAGATCCTTCTCGAAGCCTTTGTGTTATTGAAGAGAAACAGAGGCAGAGTCTAGGCTAAGGAGTTGAGCTCGAGGCTAGGCCAACTTTGCTTAGTGCTTATGGGCTTTCTTATGGGGTTAGGCCCTATCACCTAAAAATAAAACATTTAATCACATTAGCTAAGTAAATCATCACTTTTTTTTTTCTTTTAAATTTAGAGTTCCAAAGGACAAGGCTTTTGTCTTAAAATCTCACTTTTAATCTCATCTTTGGAACTATTCAGTCTTGATTAACTCTATTTTAGGTGGACATTTTAATCAAAATATCTTAACAATCAATTAGTTTCTAGATTCTCGCCCTCTGTTCCACCCACTGAATCAATTGGTGAATTAGTTGCCACTGCTGAGATACGCGAATATGCATGGGACATCGTCAACCTTCACTTGCTCACATCCTTTGCGCAATGCTAATCCCATTTTGACTGGTCCTTCAATAGCTGCCAACAATCCTCGAACTGAAAGGTCGATTTCTCAAGCGTTTGGTACATGACCTTTGCTTTGTCAAAACTGGTTTAATAAAAAAGAAAATCAAATAATTAATTACCCATTAAAGATAAAGGAAACATAACGCATAAAAAAGATAATTAAGTGTTGTCACTAATAATTAGACGGATGTTTATACCTTGTCTTACTCAGTCATGCCATTTTGATTCAACCCTTCAACTTGGGCGAGCTTAGTGCAAAATTTGTTCATCACCTTTTGAATGCATACCACCGATGTATTAACGATCCAACACTCCACTCATTTGTTGTTTCTTTGTAATCATTGAAGTATTGACTAACTTTTTTCCATAGTTTGGCGTGTTTTTGATCCATTCCTTGGATGTCATCAATGCTACTATTCAGTCATATGGAGACAAGTAACTTATCTTCTTCGGGGTAAAGTTTGCACCCCTGATTGATTTTCTTTGAGAGAGGCTCTACTTAGGGTAGAGGTGGAGAGTCATCCAAAGTCACATGATGTTCTTCCCCTTGACTAACATACATGTGGTCAAGTTCAGGCTCCTGAGTCAGGAGGCTGGTGAAGAACATATTTATATACTCTTGTGAATCCATCTCTATAATTTTGTAGACATAGAAATGTGGTATACATGTTAGACAATTAAAAACTACATTTTGCAATTGATTTTGGTAGCCAGCTCAGGAATCCTATGGCAACATATCACCACACTTGGCACCGCGCAATGGTTGCAACAACCGGTTGCCACTATTTATTGGCCATCCGGGTTACCATGCCATGGAGGTGTACGCCAAAGTGCCACTTCACCATTCGAATGATTTTCTTATCATCACAGCCGAGGGGTTAAGACAACTCGAATAACAAAATCAGTTTGCAAACGTGGAAATAAGAGCATTCTCATCCAATTCCCTAAACACACAATCCCTAAACAGTTGTGTGTTTTAAATGTGGTTCAGAATGGTTTAAATAATATACATCATGTGTGAGACAAGAGCTCAACTAAGATAATGGCTGCAAAACGCCAAAACCCTGGTTGCCTTTTGCACCAACGGTCACAAAATAGTTGGTGACCATCCGGGTTTGGATTACCCTGCCATATCGAAGGAGCCCCATTAATCAATTTGTGTCATAGCCCCCTCCCATGGAGCCCTACATCCCACAATCACAGCCTTACACTAGATAGCTTATTCCAATGAACATTAATAACCACTTAATATGCCAATGAACATTAATAATTAGTAATGATAATTAATGATATAAGAAAAAATGATGCATAACCTAATAATAGTCCATGCCCAAGAAGTGTATAAAGAAGTAAGTCCAACTCACAAATGTCATGATAATTAATAATTATGCACAAACACAAAAGTTGCAAAACCAACCATGACAAGTTGCAAAACTAACTTTGAATATTTTGCAAAACCAACCATGAAAATAGACAAGAAAGTAAGAATTATAAGAACTAATTTGAAACCCTAGATAATGCAATGACAACCACACTGATGAAAACATACTGGATTCTATAAATACATAGATAATGCTTTGAAGTTTGAGGCAAACAGCCCCAATGTCGATGGCAACAAATGAAACCAGTGTAATCATGATTGCATATATTTAGATTTGAGACCTTTTATCCAACATTTTGGCCTTATGGCATCTGTGACATACATGTCATCTGCTCCTATATATATTTGATTATCCTTGTTTTTTTAAAAATGTACCAAGTGTTCAGATAATTCATTCTTTTAAGTTCCTAACCAGATATTTCTAAAGTACCACAAATCTAACCCATATAATTATAAGTATAGAAAACAACACAACCGAACCACCTATGTAAAGATGAAGAGGTTATTAATTTCATACAACTGGAATTTTGAATCGAACCAATTTCTATCAAGAAAACATGGTCCAAACTCTTAAGTGTACACAATAATACTAAAATTAGGAGAAAAAAAAATAGAATCCTCTTAATTTTAACTCTGTATCCTTTTACAGAAATTATTTTACTTCTACTTCCGCACCTGAAGAAGGATTTAGAAAATCATATCACATTTACAAATATATACATATATATAATCTCAGCGATATTCAGCGGAAAAGAAAAAGAAGAAAAATGACGACTTTTTTTACTGAAAATTTTGAGTTTTTCCATAAGACCATTTGGTTTCCAAAGATAAACACCATCTGTTTCCAAACCTTCAAAAAGAATCAATCCTACCATCCATATAAAACTGGTTAAAACAAATGTTTGCTTGGCTATAAAGGTGTTTGATTATCTTTAGCATAATCTTAACAATTAGGCAAGATAAAAAGCAATTAGTAGCATATATAATTGAAATTTTACAATTGATGCATAAATTAGCAAATTCACAATTTGGAGCACTGGTTGGCACATACTAAACCCCACCAACCCATGGTGGATGAGAACTGGTTTAACACATATAAGCACAACTCTCAGTTTTTAGCCAGATTCACAAGCATTGTGTCTCATGGTTCAAAGGGCAAGGTGGCAAATTCATCCGCATAAGGGATTCATGGTTCCAAGGGCAGTAGGCAAAAAATCAAATACAGCAGCTCACAGACAAAGAACTAAGCTTTCGGATTGTTCGAAATTGCTCACAACAGTTAAGAAATGTACTCAAGAAGATGTACATGGGAATTGGCTCAAGTAGATTCCTTTGTTTCCTTTGTACTAATTTATGACATAATAGTACAAAGTGGATGATTGACTAAGGCAACCATTGTTAGCTATAGCATAAAACTGGGACTGCCAAAGATTGTTGAGGACAATTTACCCAAAATTGATTGTTCATTACCTTGATCTAACAATATTTAAGGAGTAAAATTGAAGAATGGAGATGGTTTTTTTCATAGAATTATGGCAAGAAAGGTGCAGAGTTTAAATACTTCTGATGTAACTTTTTATTGCATCTGCCTATACTTTTGAAGCAAAGAATATATGCTTGGTGTACTTTTTATTGTTGCTCAAGCATTTACGAAAGTATTTGTTCAAGCTATTTTATGAGTTACTATTATTTTATGTAGTTCCTTTTAGTAAAGTTTTTGATTTTTTATAATCAACATCATAGATAAATTTATTGTTGTTTTCTCCTAGCTGTTGAAAGGTAATCAAACTTCAAGATTCTTCAACTCTTCAAAGTTTTCTCATCAACTACTTCCTATTAAATATTAATGGTTGAGTAATATATGGAGTTGTAATTTCTGGTAAACTATATCTCATAATATCTCTCCTTACCACCTTAACTGACGTTTGAATTGGTGCAAGACTTACCTTTTTTGGCTGTCACGATTTTTTGTCAATACAACCATGTGTAGGTCACACTAATTTAAAATTGGTGAAGATGGTACCATATAGTGAAGGAAAAAAGTTCTCTACATCTGGTAACGTTTAAAGCAATGGGGATGTCACCAGAAATTGAAAAAAAAATGGTCAAGATCATCTAGTTGCTTAATGAAAATTATTTAGTTACTTTTATAACTTCTCTTCCTCAAGTATTTCATTGTAATTTTTTCCAAGAAATTCATTATTATTATCATTATCACGTGGACTTATTATTGACAATTAATTTTTCTATTACAATTTTAGGATATCCACCGAACTTGCCAGTTTGTTTAGTCAACAACATGTAGATATACTAAGAAAGAAAAGAAGCAATGATAATCTACATCAACAGAGCAACTCTACGTCTTATAATATCACTAGAGACTACCATCAACTATCAGTAAGGTGCTTATTGTTGCCTTCTAATATTAGTTTACGTATCCATTTTGCCATAATACACGGTCCTTAGATTTGTCAAGTCTATAAGTGAACTCATTCTTATTTTCGGGCTAAGCCACTTGTTATTAGTATTTTACATCACGATTGCATTTTAAGTATCAAAATATTAGTGCTATAATTTTCTCAATAGAGGTGATTATTATGTCTATAATTTAGTCTTATTTTTTCAAAATTTTCAGGAATTCTGTTGAAAAGGGATTGCAGACTGTAGATTTATATTTAGCCAAGGTTATATTTTCTTTTTTGACTCTTCAGTTGAATAAGGCTTCATGTTTTTTCTGATATATTACTATTTGTGCATGCATGGTATCGCAGCTTTCAACCCATGACAAGAAGCCGATCTTTTGAATTGCGGTACTTATTGTGCAGTCCATACATTAGTCAAAATGATATTCGTGAAATTTTAATGACAGTCTTATCTTACACCTTATAGAAGTAGTGACTTGTTTGGTTTATCTCTTAGCTTTTTCCCTCCCTTAAATCACTAATTACATGTATACAGAAAGGTGCAAGGGGGATTATTCATTACGAAATCGCTAGCACATGCTTACAGACATATTTGCATGGCATTATTGGGCTCTTAGCTATTCATCATTCATTTCCTTTTTAGTAAATCTATGATGAGTATCAACATGGACCTAGTCTTAAAGATTCTTTACAAGTTCTAGATGGGTCAATTACAATATCAAGAGCTAAGAAGATCAAGGAAACAATGCAATGATTGCTGCAATCTACTTAGAATGAAGCTAGCAAGAGCCCAACACACAAGATGGGCTTTAAAGAAGAAGAACCAGTTTTGATCCACGTGATACAAGCTATATAAGTGCAACATAAATTAGGTATTATTATTATGTTTATATGATTGAAGGCTTTGGACTTGTTTATTTCATTAAATGGGCTTATTTTATTAGTTGTAGGAATTAGTCTAAAATAATTGAGGTTGAGGATGCTTAGCTCACTTATGTTTTATTTTGTTGAATTAGAGTTTTAAGAAATTACTATAGCCGCGGCACTATTCATTCAGGGGTATTTTTTGGAGAAATTGCTTTATTTTGGCTAGGGTTTTAATTACGTTTTGGTTTAAATACTATTTGTAACCTCATTTTAATCAGTTTATGAAATTTGATGAATTTATTCATTGTGAGTTAAGTTTATCTCCTTTTGTTCTTGAATGAACTTTTGAACTTATCAAAAGTAAATCACAACCTTTGTGATGTTTTTCTTTATAATTTAAGTTTTTTAGACAGGATCTTCAATAGGTCTAGATTTTCATATAATCTAGATTCTTGAAACGAGTTCCTCAATAGGTCTAAATTTCCCATTGGCTTGATTTTGACTTTCTTGGGTGAGTTTTCAAATTGATTGTGGGTTCAAGGGATTCCATTCCCACGGGTTCATATCATTTGGTATCAGAGCAAGGTTTTCGATCAGGTCAGATTCTATCTTTTAATTCTTGCATCTTTAAATTTAATTCTAAGACTTTATTGTTCTAGGGTTGTAAAAAAAAAAAACAAAAAGTAGGTTGCCGAAATTCTTAGGATTTTTAATTTGGTTGAAATTTGCATCACCTAAGATTTCTTGCATCTCTAAGTTTGTCAATTGCTTAGAGTGTCGTTCTATTGATTCTCTTATACTTCATTGCCAATTATTGTATGTTTGAATTTAATTGCTTGATTTTCACAATTGAATATTGTTGTTTGGAATTGAATAAGAGAAAAGAAAAGAAAAGAAAAAAATTCGAAAAAAAAAACAATTCAAAAAAAGTGGCTATATATATCATTATAGTTGATATCTTGCTTTATAATTACTCTTTCTCTTGTATAAATTCCTTGAATCTCCTATCATTTTATTTATTCATTGTTTCTTGTTCTTGTTTCTTAAACCTAATTACTAGTTTGAATAAAACAAGATTGTATTATCTTGATTTAATTCAACTAGTTCTTAAAGAACTTGAGCAAGAAAACTATTGAGGTAAAATGTAAGAGAGTGTGAGACTATTATCGGAAAAAAATCAATTAAGAGTGAAACATGAGTGGAGTGTCATTATTTGAGTGTAAATACATAAGGTAGTGTGTGAGATTTTTCACTAATATTCACCAAAGGGGATGTCAAATAACTCATCATTTGTGTTGCAAGCCATGCAACAACAGTTTGAGCGGTTGAACTTAGTGTTGATTGAAGTGAGGGATGGATCATCAAGAAGCGGTAATTAGAAATCAATAGGGCATGAGAGATAGGACGCGACGTGAGTTTAGTGTTGAAAATGAGTATGAGAATGAAGAATATGGTGATGATGAGAAAGATGTAACATCGGAAGTTGGGATGGGTGGAATGGGCAGATATAAAGGAGTTAGGCGTGAAAGATGACTTAGGGGGAACCCAGGGGGTCGAGATGAAATAGATAGGAATCTTAGAAGCATGAAATGAAAATACCATCTTTCTAAAATACAACTGACCCTGAAGCTTTTTTAGATTGGGAGAAAAAGATAGAGTTGATCTTTGATTGTCATAATTATTCAGAGAAGAAAAAATTGAAGTTGGCGGTAATTGAGTTCACTGATTATGCTATTATTTGGTGGAATCAATTAGTGACCAATAGGAGGAGGAATTATGAGAGGCCTATAGAGACATAGGGAGAGTTGAAAACTCTCATGAGGCTAAGACCTTTACCATAAATTACAAAATCTTACACAAGGGCTAGGAGTGTAGAGGATTATCACAAGGAGATGGAGGTAGCAATGATTCAAGCTAATGTAGAGGAGGACCGGGAGGCCACCATGGCTAGACTTTTGAGTGATTTGAATAGGAAAATAACCAATGTAGTTGAAGTGTAGCATTATGTGAATATAGAGGACATGGTGCACATGACTATGATGGTAGAGATGCAGTTAAAAAGAAATAGGACAGCAAGGTACACTTCGGTTTCTAACACTCCTTGGAAACCAAAGTGGGATAAGAATGATCAAGCTGTAGTAAAGAGAATGACTGAACAACCTAAGGGAAAAGATGAGGGAACTAGCAAGAACAAACCCAAGATAGAATTCCAACCTTCAAGAAATAGAGATATTAAATGTTTTAAGTGTTTAGGTTCAGGGCACATCACTTCTCAATGTCCAAACAAGCGGGTGATGATTATGCTTGACAATGAGGAGGTGATGACTGAGAGTGAGGATGATAGTGATGAGATGCCCGAGTTTGTTGATGCTAGTGATGATGATGGAGTGGAATATGCTGTGACAGGTGAGTTTCTTATTGTCAGGCGTGCTCTCAATACACACGTTAAGATGGATGATGCAGAGCAATAGAAGGAGAACATTTTTCATACTAGATGTCACGTTAACAGCAATGTATGTAATATGATTATTAATTGGGAGAGTTGTACTAATGTGACTAGCACTACTTTAGTTAAGAAATTGAATTTACCTACCTTGAAACACTCTAGACCATACAAGTTGCAGTGGTTGAATGATTGTGGGGAGGTTAAGGTGGATAAACAAGTGTTAGTTACTTTCTTCAAACAAGTGTTAGTTACTTTTTTCAATTGGAAAGTATCAGGCTGAGGTACTTTGTGATGTTGTGCCTATGCATGCTGGCCATATTTTGTTGGGGAGGCCGTGACAGTATGATAAGAGGGTGACCTATAATGGGTTCAAGAACATGTACAACTTTTTAAAGGAGAGCAAAACAATCAAATTTGCTCCTTTAACTCCAAGACAGGTCCATGAGAACCAACTGAAATTGAAAGGTAAGGTTGTTCAAAAAAGAAATAGTGAAAATGAGAATGATAAAAAAAGAAAGAGCGAAAAAGAGATTGAACAAAAAATAAATAGTGAAAGTGAAAATGAGAAAAAAAGAAAGAGTGAAAAAAAAAATAGAGAGGTGGCTGAGAGTAAAGAAAAAAGAGTAGAGCCACAAGATAAAAAAGAAAGAGAGCTTGCGGAGAGAAAAGTAAAGACAAAAGTGAATTTCTATACAAAAGAGAGTGAGATTAAAAGGGCTTCTTAGTAGATCGCACTATGATTTTTCTTGTCTATAAAGAGCGTTATCTTAATCTTGATTAAACTAACCAGTATCTTCCTAGTTTGGTTGTTTCTTTGTTACAGGAGTTCGATGATTTATTCCCAAAGAAGATGCCAAATGAGTTGCCACCCATTAAAGGCATTGAGCATTAGATTGATTTTGTACTCGGAGCTGATATTTCAAACTAACTAGCCTATAAGAGTAATCCAGATGAGACAAATGAACTTTAAAGGCAATTTGAGGATTTGATGAGCAAGGGGTATATGAGGGAGAGCATGAGTTCATGTGCAGTACCAGTGCTACTAGTGCCAAAAAAGGATGGGACGTGGAGGATGTGTGTTGATTACAGGGTAGTCAACAATATCATGGAGTAGCTTGGGTGGACAAAAAAAAGGCGGAGTTAGTAAAGTCACTTCATGAGAGGGTACGACTTCAAATTGTCCAAAAGAATGAGAGGGTTGCTTCCCAAGCCAATAAAGGGCGAATGCATGTCATCTTTGAACCAGAAGATTAGGTTGGGTTCACATGCACAAAGAAAGGTTCCCAACCTATAGACGGACTAAGTTGCATTCTCGAGGAGATGGACCATTCCAAAGTCTTGAGAAAATTAATGATAATGCATATAAAGTAGATTTTCTAGTGAGTACAATGTGTCTGCTACTTTCAATGTTTCTGACATTTCTCCTTTTGATGTAGGTGAAAATTTGAGGCCGAATCCTTTTGAGGAGAGGGAGAATGATGGGCACCAATATGGATCTAGTCTTAAAGATCCTTTGCAAATTCCAGATGGGTCAATTACAATATCAAGATCTAAAAAATAAGGAACCAATGCAATGATTGTTGCAATCCACTTGGGATGAAGCTAGAAAGAGCTCAACATACAAGATGGGCTTTAAAGAAGAAGAACCAGTTTTGATCCACGTAATACAAACTATGGAAGAGTGCAACATAAACTAGGGACTATTATTATGTTTATGTAATTGAAGCCTCTGGACTTGTTTATTTCATTAAAGTGGCTTATTTTATTAGTTATAGGAATTAGTCTAGAATAATTGGACTTGAGAATGCTTAGTCTACTTATGTTTTATTTTGTTGAACTAGAGTTTTAAGAAGTTACTGTAGCCGTGATACTATTCATTCAAGGGTATTTTTGGAAAAAATGGCTTTATTTTGGCTAGGATTTTAATTACGTTTTGGTTTAAATACTCTTTGTAACCTCATTTTAATCAGTTTATAAAATTTGATGAATTTATTCATTGTGAGCTGAGTTTACCTCCTCTTGTTCTTGAATGAACTTTTGAACTTATCAAAGGCAAATTAAAACCTTTGTGACGTTCTTCTTTATAATTTAGGTTTTTGAGACAGGTTCTTGAAAAGAGTTCCTCAACGGGTTTAAATTTTTCATTGGCTTGATTTTAACTTTCTTGTATGAGTTTTCAAATGGATTGTAGGTTCAAGGGATTCCATTCCTACGGGTTCATATCAATCTATTTTAATTTTAAAGACGAATGATATATACTTTATATTTCAGGAGGAGGTATGCTGCTATACAGGTCAGTCAGACAAAAATAGGTATGGAAGTTATGCAAAATGCTTATGGGCATGGTGTCAGTACTTTGAATCAAGAGTTTGCTCATTCTACTTGTTTCAAAGACCCATCTATATGTGGGTTTCCCAACCAAGTGGCCACATTCATGTCTCATTCAAATTCATCCTTATCTACTTTTAACAGCCTCAAATGGTTGATATGAATAAAATGTCTTCTGTCATGAGAATGTTGAAATGTACATTAGAACGAAAAAAGCTTAACAACCATATTGAAAAAGCTGTTACATATAGCTCTAATGGGGTTTATCATTGTCATGACATTATAGCCAACAATATCTTTGATCATGTGCAAAGTAGGCATTTAAACAAAATGCCAAAAAATTTTCAAGAAGCATCTCATGTCCAAGTTAAGGATTCAGGGATTTTACAAGCAGATGAAGAATCCATAGATCTTGACTTGGAAGGTTTTGTAAATCTCATGGAACTAATCCATCCCAGAGTTTCTCAAGAACCTTCCCAGAGTGAATCTTCTACTACTGCACCAGTAGTTTCAACTGGGTTTGATGCATGTGATGGTCCTAGCAATACACGTCAGACTTGAAGCATTTGTGAGAGCTCAAGGAAACAAGTTGGAAATGGCAGAAGTTCAGAAAATGAAACTAGAGCCAAGGGTATATAGTCCACATGATGATGAATATGCATAAGTTGATTTAAACAATTTCTAGCCATCCTATCATCATCATTATCCTTCAGCATCCTAGACTCTTTGTTCTATAATCTTTTTATTCATACTAGTATGTATTTTCCCCCTTAATTATGATGGAATTTATTAGCTCGGTCATTTATAAATGCCATCTTTGCTGTCATTTGTCAAAATTGTAAAATGAGAGGTGGGGGGATTGGGTAATTTCACTGTTTTTGCCATGTGACTTCCTGGCACTTGTTCCATGGTAAATGAAAATTTCGTGTAAGTCCAAATTAGATTATGAACACATTATGCTATGCTTGTAGTTAGGGAATGCTGATGCACTTTTGACATTATTTTTGAGAGTTTTATTAAGAAAACATCTCTTTTCTAGGGTGCACTCGGATATCCCATAAAGTTGAATTAGTCAATTTGAAGAAAGAGTACATACTGAATTATTCAGCCATTATCAATGGTGAAGCTCAACATGAATGTGGATATTTTCAGTAAAACATAGTGGAGATTTAATATCGTGCAAAATTCAAATACACCAACACATAATATTCTTTTCTTTTCTCTTGTCTCCATGGAAGAACAATACTTCTAGATCCTTCAGGTATGTGTTCTGGTGTAAATGCAGAAATCAAAGAAATGATAATTGACACTTTGAAAGAAGATCGAAAGGCATGTACTTATTCATGTAATAGTGTGTGAAGTATTTGCTTAAAAATGTGGGGAAACTTCTAACCAGGTTTTAGTTTTTGTTGTTCTTTTTTTTTCTAGCCATATTATGCAGAGGGGGCATTTTATCCGATATGGATCTGCGACATCAGCGGTTTTAGGTGATCTACTATGTTTGAAATTAGGTCTTCCAATTTTATGATTCACTCAACAAATGTAATGAGGACAGAAAATTTTAATTCTTCAAAGCCTATTTAAGTTCATCCAAAATATCGGTGGACCTATATCTATACGTAAAATGATTAAATGAAATGCAGTTCTATGGTCGAAAATGGAGTAGAGGATGAGGTCGTGGGTCTACTGGGCGCATGACGTAGCTTACCATTGGAAAAAGAAAAAGAAAGACAGAAGGAAAGTATGGAGGGTTCTGAATTTGATCTGTTTCTTTCAACTCTCATTATTTGCATTTATGGGAACTTTGTCTTTTCATCACTATGCTTACTTTGACACTTCCACTATACAGAGATTTTCTATTTCACAGATGTGGTCGCGTAACAATTATGCAACCATATCATCTCGAACAACAGAAGTTGTGCAGTGGACAAGGAAGAGTCTATGAAAAAGTGTAGGGTGGAGCAGTCACGAAAGTATGTAAAAAGAGTTCTATTATTCCAGAAAGAGAATCCTCTGCCTTTTTTAACTTTATATTCTCTTCCTGAAGTCTCATAATTTTTTCTTTTTTCCTTTCTGTTTTTTATCCTTATAGGAGTTATTGATTTAGTAAAATAGCTATTATGTGTTTTATCCCAAATATTGTGTATCTCATATAAGAAGCATACTTGAAATTAACAAGACACATGTAAAAGCGCACACGTACACATTAAGGAAGTGCAGCCTTTATTCATTCCACTGTAAGTCTGGAGCATTAGCTTGATTTCATTTACTTCTGGTGAGTTAAATTTGTTATGAAAGAAAGTATTACATATAATTAATGACAATAATTCTTGGGCCTTGAACGTCCCTTTCAGGTTTCTATTGTGAAGCACTAATTTTATACTTGTCATTATAGGCTTATTTGTGATCCTATCATTCTCCGTGGGCACTTTTTCTCGTTTTGTCACCCTTAGGCACTAGAACATAATAGGTCAAAGACACATGGTGACATTGTTTTACATGCCATGCTGCATGGTCCATTGATTTTTTAAATTTGATTGCCATTATTATGTTCTTGCATAGATGGAGTCAAAAGATATGGTTAAAAAAGTAACTAGAAAATAAAAACCATAAAGCTAAGGCTATTGGGCTTTCTAATGGTTAAAACAATATCAGTTGTCACACTACGTAGCAGTGCATTTCTGTTATGATTTTGCTTGGTCTTTTCTCAAGTTGTTTACTTTTGAATCAACCTGTTTTTCATGACTATCGAACAATTATCACCTGTATTCACTACTTAACAATTACAATCTATAATTTAGTGGGTGGTACTCCAGCTTGTCAAGCGTTGCGCAAGTGTGAGCAAAATTCCAAATCGCTTATGTACTAGGTGGAACCAGACAATATATGTCGGAGGTTCTAAGTGTGACTAGAAATTTTGAGTTTCACATTGATGTGACTAGCGCATTCCTAGATCATAAATGTTCTTTGAGTCTAGTAACGTTATAGGTGCACAACACACGCCCCAATAGTGATTAGGTTTTTGGGATATTGTGCGGATGTAGCTAGTTCTTCCTTTGATTGTGGCAAATATTAACTGAATATATTAAAACTATGTGGGATATGGGTATTATAGTACATAGAGGTCCTGACGAGGGTGTCATGAATTTGAGTGAGATTGGTTGTCATATCCGAATTATGTGGATTGCAAAAGGAGTGTAGTTGGTGTAACTGTGCTATAGAAGTGACTTTAGGAGGTTTAACTATGGCTTGTCCTTTTAGAAATCCTGTAGATGTGGCTAATCCTATAATGGAGTTGTAATATAGCTTTCTTTGGCTGGACTGCCTCCCATTGGAAACTCCTTACCATTGATATTGTGAGAAAACGTGGGCTTATTGTCATTGATAGGTGTTATATGTGAAATGGGGAAATTGTGGATCAATTACTATTACATTTTGAGGTGGCTAGTATATTATGGGATGACATCTTCAACATGACCGGATTCGCATGGGTAATGCCCAAAAGGATGGTGGATCTTCTTGCATGTTGGAGAGGCCTTCTTGGTAGATCCCAAATTGCTGTTTTGTAGAAAATGACCCCCTATGTCTTATATGGCGTCTTTGGATGGTTGGTGCTTTGAAGATCAGGAATGTTCCTTGAACGAGCTAAAGAGATCATTCTTTAACATTTTAGTTTTTCTTGGGCTACTGTCATTGATTTCAATGGGGCTAGTTTTCATGATTTCCTTATATCCATATAAGTTCCTAACTTGTGCTAGGTGTTCTCTTTGTCTATGCCTCGTGTACTTGCGCTACACCTACTTTTGTTTATCAATAAAGTGCTATTTTACCTATAAAAAAACATATATCTCTTTATGATCACTACACGATTGCTGTCACTATTCTCTAATTTCAAGCATGCGAGAAGATTTGATTGAATTCGAAGAAAGACCTTGTGTTGACAACATGAGAAGATAGTGTTTTTTGCTACAGCTAGAAAATGCTGGTTCATTTTGAATTTCTCGTTGATGTAGAATGGCAGAGGCAAAGGAAAGGAATTTAACACCAGCAATTCCATCAGACATGCAATCTGTCTTGAAGTAATGTGAAAACCTTGAGAAAGAAGTGCGGTCACTTAAAGTTAACCTATCTTTCATGAATAGGTAACAAGAAAAAAAAAACAAAATCATTTCCTTGCACTTGGGATATCGTATACTCATAATCTAATGTTCAAGATTGTACTGCTTCTTTATTCATTGTTACTTTCAGCATCTCCTAAGATTAAGTGGATTACCCTTTTGAATGAGAAACTTGTACAGTCATTGTTGCCTACAGAAGGCATGTTTTGGCAAAGATATAAAGTCTAAAATCTTGAATTCTTACTTTCCATGCTTGGTGCAAGAAAAGATTATAAAAACTCATCTTTAGTACATGCACCAATAGACTATTTTTCCTCAGAAGAATCTGATGCACATTGATCAATTTGCAACTATTGATGCTTCATCTTTTGAGACTCATTTTTGCTTGGTTTGAGTAGGGGCTCATTTGATAATTATGTTAACTGCTGAAACAAACACAACTCAGTTGTACCTCCATTTAATGATTTAATCCACAGAGAATTGTTAAAGAGCCCCAAATATACATGACTTTCTTGTATCTTTATCTTCTTCTAGATAGGCATTTTTATAGTATACTTCATGTATACTTTTTTGCACTTATTAGTGAAGAATTATTACTTATCAAAAAAAGAAAAAAGAGGTCCAAATATGTAATCAGGGCGACCTGACTAGGATAGAAGATCGAACTTCATCCATCCAGTTGCTGCAAAAGTTTACGGTAGAGCTCTTTTCATTATCTATGCTTGGGACTGGTTTTTTTTTTTTTTTTCCTTTTAAAAGGCATATAATGGAGTGAGAGTTGTTGTGAATATGTCACGGTAGATGAAAACTTCAGTTAGGGGAGTGTGTCAACTGGCTGCTAAAGTATTGTTGTTTTGGGTATTAATTGATAGATGACTCGTGGTCACTTAGCTTGGATGCCAAAACTAGATGCACCATATAAGATCAAGAAGCCCCTGGATGAAATGCATGTGATGCCGTTCTCTCTCTCCAGTGACCTACATGTTGCTTCAAGGCCTTGATGAGTAAACCACGCTATAAAACCACTTTTCCGTTTGGATAGTGAGATGAGATGAGATTTTCTTGAATTCGAAGAAAGACCTTGAGTTGACAACATGAGAAGATAGTGTTTTGCTACAGCTAGAAAATGCTGGTTCATTTTGAATTCCTCGTTGATGTAGAATGGCAGAGGCAAGGAAATGAATTTGACACCAACAATTCCATCATACATGCTGTCCGTCTTGAAGCGATGTGAAAACCTTGAGAAGGAAGTGCGATCACTCATATTGCCTCATTTGGATTCAGAGATAAGTTGAATTAAATAAAAAATTGTTAGAATTTATTTTTAATAGTATTATTGTTTTGAAATTTAATAAAGTTGAATTATTTATTATATTTTGTGTGGGAATTTGAGAAAATTGTAATGATGAATTGAGATAAGATGAGATGAGTTAAGATGAGTTAGGGTGAGTTTCGAATCCAAACTGTCTTTCAAGCCCCGTTTGGATTCGGTAAGTATTTCATCTCATCCCATATCATCTCATCATTACAACTTTCTTAAATGTCCACACAAAATATAATAAATAATTTAATTTTTTCAAATCTCAATTCAACTTTTTCAAATCCCAAAATAATAATAATATTAAAAAATAATATTTTTACAATATTTTTTTTAACTTTTTCATCTTTCATCTAAAATTATCTCATCTTATATCTGAATTCAAACCAATCCTAAATAGCTTGTGGTAATAAGCATTCCATTTCATTTTATATCTGCAAACCATACAAGTTATATCATTCACCCATAGGTAAGTCTAGATATGAATGTAGTTATTATTATGACTGCCATTGTTTTACTTTCCATGCTTGGTGCAAGAAAAGACTATAAAAACTCATCTTTAGTATAGGCACCAATAGACTATTTTTTCTCAGAAGAATCTGATGCACATTGATCAATTTGCAACTATTGATGCTTCATCTTTTGAGACTCATTTTTGCTTGGTTTGAGTAGGGGCTCATTTGATAATTATGTTAACTGCTGAAACAAACACATTCAGTTGTACCTCCATTTAATGATTTAATCCACAACGAACTGTTAAAGAGCCACAAATATACATGACTTTCTTNTTTTTTTTTTCTTTTAGTGAGAGTCATCGTGAATATATCATGGTAGATGAAAACTGCAGTTAGGGAGCGTGTCAGCTGGATGCTAAATTTGATTCTCTGTTACTTGTCAAAAACTTTGATTCTCTGGCTGCTGAAGTATTGTTGTTTTGGGTATTAATTGGCTGATGACTCTTGGTCACTTGGCTTGGATGCCAGAACTAGATGCACCATATAAGATCAGGAAGCCCTGCCTGGATGAAATGCATGTGATGCCGTTCTCTCTCTCCAGTGACCTGCATGTTGCTTCAAGGCCTTGATGAGTAAACCACGCTATAAAACCACTGTAATTAGATGAAAGCATTAACATTGGACGTACGTAGTGCTTTGGTATTTTGGAACTTCTTATCGTCCTCTGTGCATATATTATAAGCTTTCTATATCTTATAAAAGCTTGAAAGTTATAATCATACTTGAACACCACACCTAACAGATTGTTTTGTTAATTGACAATTGGAAATGCAATGTCACGTAAATGCGATTCATCCGCAGGATGGCATTATGGCACTTGAGAACTTTTGATAGATTAGAAATACACGGCCTAGTTTGGGTCCTGAGATGATAATACCTCACTATTATTCATTATTTTATTATTACTTTTTACTATTATTCAATATTCTATCGGTACTTTTTCACTACTATTCACATAATATCTCATAATACCTCACTACCCAATATCATGCTTGGTGGTCAATCTCACTTCCACACAGGTTATCATACATTTTGCAGGTCTCTAGTTTTTAACCTGGTTTTTTACCATCAATTTTCAGGAAGGACTCGGAGCAAACTAAGCAGATAGAAGAGCTTCAGCAGACGAATGAGGTATTGGTCGATGAAAAAGAGCGCCTACTGGAAGAAATACAGAGGATCGTGTCAGAAAGTGATAAGATGTGCTAAATCAATCTGGCTACTGACGGATCCTTGTAAAAATTAGGGACAATATTGTGTGAAGCAGCAAAAATTTTGGCAGCAGCCTTTTGTGAAGATTCAAATTAGGTTCAAGAAATCCAACCCGATTATAAATAAGATAGACAATACAAAGCCACGGGTTGGTATACCAGTAAAGAACGAACTTCCTAAATGTAATATATGAATGTGATTCTGGGTGTTCTACTTCGAGTTTGTGGGCTAAGATCTTTGTAAGGAATGATGATAATGTACTAATCTGTTTGTCTTTGTTTCCTACTTTCTAGAGTGTAGCAGGTATTTCCTTTGCTGTGTACTTGGGTTGTGTCTATTCTAATAATAAAAAAATAAAAAAATGATTCTGGGTGTTTTACCTGGAAATCACTAACAGTGATTTTGATCCTATTTTGTAACTTCAGCAGCATGCACCAGGGTACACCAAGCTTCGATGGCATTGATTGAGTTATAGTATTAAATAGAGCAAGACACTGCCAAGCATCAATCTCTTGATGGTTTATGTCGTCAGGTGATTGTAAACCGTAGCATATTCTAGTAAAGATAGCTGAATCTATAAAATACTCAGCATGACTGAGGTGCAAAGAGAAGATTTTGAAGCACTCTCTTGGACACCTATAACAGATTCGTGCCACCAAAAATGCACACAATCATACACATTTAAAAAAATATATATATTATGTCTGAGACTGCCTTTTGTTGGGTCTTTTGTCACAAAATCATCCTAATTCCAATACAATAATCTGAAATGAATTTCTAGAAATATGGATTTATCAACATAAAGTTTTATAGGGTAGGGAAGATTATATACTCGTATTAGCAGAAAAAGGTTACAAAAGTAACTAAGTTATTAAAAGGATAATACATACCACTGACAAGCATTAAGCCCCATTAACAAGTATAGACCCCCAATGTGGAAACAAGTTGATTTATACGAATGCATCTTACTCGGGTTGTCAATGTCCCTAAATCCAATTGAACCTCTTCAGTAACACGCATCAGAATGTGAAAGTTTTCGAAGCATTATTGATCTTACAAAATAGCCCGGGGAGAAAAAAAAAGTGAACTAAAGGAACGCATACTTGAACCTAAAATCTATCAAACCACATCTCCCATTCGATACAATATTAAACTTTCCAATGGTGGCTTTCTTATTTT
>QEOT01122131.1:0-22045 GCA_003123785.1 Pterocarya stenoptera | reverse complement strand
TGAGAGAATTTCAATATGTTTTCAAATAAATGATACGAAGAATTATTGATAAGGCAACTGGACGCAAGAATGCAACAGATTGCACCAAAGGCAAAGCTGGATCACGCGGCATGGGCCAAGAAAACTCTAGAATAAAATGTAAGAATATCCTTGTCAAAACAAAATGAGAATATGTGGTACACGTGTCACAATGATAGAGAATAGGTTGTTATGTATTGAGTAGAATAAATGATGTAAATGGGATGATAGAAATGTAAGAGAATAATTTCGGAATAGTAAGAAAGCCCTTTGAGCATTTTAGCAAATACCTTGTCTACACTGTCTCTTCCATCTCTTCTGGAATTTCCACCCCACCTCCAAGTCAACACTTCCCTTCTCAATTCGGCTAGTCATTTTATTACTATAAATCTTACAATTGATAATTATCTCTTGTGGAATGCTCAAATTGTGCCTTTTCTCAAGGGAAATCATCTATTTCATCATGTGGACAGCTCATCTGTTGTGCCCCTCCCAAGGTTGATGATGATAGCCCCAACCCCAAGTACCTAAAATGGTCTCAACTTGATCAATTATCATTTCGACACTTAACTCTTCAATGTCCGAAAATGTTTTTGCATAGGTTCTTGAGTGTAACTCTGCTCATGAAATATGGACCACGTTGCAGAACCTCTTCGTGGCTCAGTTCTCCGCGCATATTATGCAAACCCAGTTGCAACTCACTACACTTAAGAAGGGTCCCGAGTCAATTACCGACTACTTTCATAAGGCCAAATCCCTTGCTGCCTCCTTGACTGCCGCAGGCCAACCTTTGCCCAGACTGAGTTTTTAGTGTATCTATTAGCAGGTCTAGGCACTGATTATGACTCATTGGTAACTTCCCTCACTACTCGAGCTGATCCCCTCACCCCTCATCAAATTTACAGTTATTTACTTAATCATGAATCTAGGTTAGCTCATAAACCCATACTATTCTCTCTGGAAATCTCATGTTTGTGCATCTTACCCACACAAAATCACCCTCTGGTTCTACTTTTTTTCCCCAAGCTTTAGAGGACAAGGTCAAGGGCCACGAAGTGGCTGTGGTCGTCGTAGCAGTCTCAATCCCTTTACCAACAGAAATGATCATCAACCCACTTGCCAAGTGTATCATAAAATTGGCCACACTGCTTTGAGTTGCTACCACCATTTCAATCAGATTTACCAAACCTCCCATCCACCGAGTCTCTCGGCCAATCTCACTACAACCGCACCTCATACACCATCAACCCAGTCCCATTCTCAGTTCCCCGATATTGCGGCAACGAACCATTTCCATACAGCATACTGGTTCTGCACATCTACATACTCCTTCTGAAAATCTTCTTTTAAACTCTTGCATTTTCCTTCTATTACAAAAAATCTCTTGTCTGTTCATCAATTTTGTCTAGACAATTAGGTTTATTTTAAGTTTTATTCCTCTTTTTTTGTTTGTGAAGGATTAACAAACCTGGGAGGTTCTTCTTCAAGGCACTGTTAGGAACGGCTTGTATGTTCTCCCCACCACAATTTCGGCCTTTACCTCCATCCTATCGAAATCTCATGCTCTTGTTGGTGAATGAACATTGGCTTTCAATTAGCATATGCGCCTTAGTCATCCCTCTGTTAGAGTCACCTCTTTTATTATTAGTTATTTTAAGCTTCCCACAAATTCAAATAAACTAGCATCACCATGTTCTGCATGTCCACAAGCTAAAACTCATGCCTTACCTCACCCACCTTGTCCCTCTCGCTCTAAGAAACCTTTTGAATTATCGTTCATAGATGTTTGGGGACCGGCTCTAATATTGTCATATGATGTCACCTCTATTTTTGTTGCTTTTTTATGGTACATTAGCAATTATTTTTCAACTAATGTGATATATGTGCAAATGGATGGGGGAGGTGAATTTTGACCTCTTCACAAAGTACTTTAGTATTTTGGCATTGGTCATCGCATCACAGGTTCCTATTCTCATGCACAAAATGATAGTGTTGAGCGATGTCATCAATTGTCAAGACAGGTATTTCCTTGCACATGCATCAATGCCTTTCAAATATTGGTCTGCTGCATTTCAAACCACAATTTTTCTTATTAATAGGATGCCTACTTCAATTTTAAAAAATAAATCTCCGTTTCAAATACTCTTTCATCGTTCTCATGATTATAATTTTCTTCAGACTTTTGGAGCTGCTTGCTGGCCCAATTTACGTCTTTTTAATAAATATAAAATGGACTTATGCACCTAATTGTGTGTTTTTATAGTATATAGTTCTGATCATAAGAACTATTGTTGTTTGCATTTACCATTGGGTCATACTTACATTTCTCTTGATGTCCAATTTCATGAATATTTTTTTTCCCTTTGTATCTAAGCCCACCATTAATAATCAATCTGTTCTCTTAGCCCGTACCACACATTCCGCACTCATCATTTCTCCTTAACTTCATTCGGCATATCCACCCAGTCCTTCAAGCCCAACATCACCTACCATCTACACTAGCCCATCTGACTACTTGGCCTCAATCCATCTCTCCCATCTCCACACTTACATTATGGTCCACTCACCTCATTTAGCCCAACTCCCTTACTTAACTATTCAGAACCGATCCTTACATCGAGTCCAGGCTCTAGCTGTTCACCTTCTTCATCCCGAGACCTCTCAAACCCTAACCTTGCCTCTACACCGATCCTTTCCACTCATTCATCACCCATGATTCCTCCTCCAGCGCATACCCATCCAATGGTCACAATATTGAAAGTCAATATTGGTTGCCTTAGAGTGCGTATTGCTGGTACTCTCACCTAGCCTTTTCCTAAACACTCTGTCTCCCTCACCACTTCATCCCTACCCAAGGTTCCTGAGGAATCCGCATCCTGCATAGATGCAGCTAAGTATCCTAAATGGCGTCATGCCAAGTTTATGGCCCTCCTTCAAAACTCCACTTGGGATCTCATCCCTCATTCCTCCTTCAACGTTTTGAGTTTGAAATGGGTTTTGAAAGCAAAAATGTTTGTTGATGGCACCCTTGAAAGGCCCAAGGCATGCCTTGTTGCCAAGAGATTCCATCAACAGCCTGGGGTAGACTATATCGAAACCTTATCCCCAGTTGTGAAACCCATAACTATCTGGTTGCTTCTTTCCATAGTTGTATCTTGCAAATCACCATTACATCAACTTGATATCCAAAATGCGTTTCTGCACGGTGACTTAGAAGAAGCGGTGTACATGCATCAACCTCCTGGTTTTGTCAATTCTGACTTTCCAACATATGTTAAGTTGAAAAAGGCTATCTATGGCCTTAAGCAGGCCTTTCGGGCCTGGTTTTCCAAGCTAAGTTCTCAACTTTTGTCTCTTGGCTTTCAAGAGTCTAGGTGTGATTACTCTCTATTTATTTTTAAGGAATCTGATCATGTTGTTTTTGTTTTTATTTTTATTTATGTCGATGATATAATCGCTACTAGTTCATATCCTCTATTAATTTTGGATTTCATCACTGCCATGGGTAATCACTTCCCTGTTAAGAACCTTGGTCATTTGCATTTTTTTCTTGGTATAGAAGTTATCCGAAACACCCATGGTCTTTATTTAATTCAGTCCGAATACATCAATGAAATTCTACATCGCACTAATATGCACAATGCTAAAGTTGTCTCAACACCTATGTCGACTTCCATTAAGCTTACAGCACTTGATGGATCATCTTTTGAGGATCCTTATCTTTATAGAAGTGTTGTTGGTAGTTTGCAATATTTAGCATTTACTCGGCCAGATATATCATTTGCTATTAATAAACTTTGCCATTTTATGCCTTGTCCAAAAAATTCACATTGGCAAGCTGTAAAAATAATTCTTCGATATATGCGTTTCACTACTCATTTTGGTCTGCATTTTTCTTCTCATTCATTGTTTGATATTTCGGCCTACTCTAACACTAATTCGGCCAGGTGCTTTGATTACAGAAAATCTACTGGTGGGTTTTGTATCTACTTTGGTTCACATTTTATTTCATGGGAATCCAGAAAGCAACCAACTATTACAAGGTCTTCGACTGAAGCCTAGTATAAGGCTGTAGCCAACACTACTTGTGAGATTTTATGGATACAATCCCTTTTAAAAGAACTTGGGACTTTTCTGACCAAAGCTCCAACACTATGGTGTATAAATTGGGGGCTACATACTTATCTGCCAATTCAATACTTCATTCTTGTCCAAAAGACGTCGAATTTGATTATCATTTTGTTTATGATCGGGTAGCTGCCAAGGCTCTCATAGTTTCATTTATTTCCAGCAAGGAATAACATGCTGATATTTTAACAAAACCTCTTTTCACAGTTCAATTTTCTTTGTTGCAATCAAGCCTCATTATTTTTTAAATATCGCTGGAATGAGGGGGGCTGATAAAGCAACTGGACCATCAGCCAGAATGCAACAAATTGCACCAAAGGCAAAGCAGGATCACACAGCATGGGCCAAGAAAACTCTGGAATAAAATGTGAGAATATCTTCGTCAAAACAGAATGAAAATATGTGATACACGTGTCACAATGATAGAGAATATGTTGTTATGTATTGAGTAGTATAAATGATGTAAATAGGATGATAGAAATGTAAGAGAAGAATTTCAAAATAGTAAGAAAGCCTTTTGAGGCATTTCAGCAAATACCTTGTCTATCCCTTCCTACTTTGGCAATTATTAATTATGAGTATTTACTTTATCAGTTATTAATTATGAATGTCGGTATATGTTACAATCAATGGCAGAATTACGTTTGGCCTAGAGGGGACCATGGCCTCCTCCTAAGCATTCAAAAAATATTTAATATTTAATATTTAAATTTAAATAAAATTTGATAAAAAAATAATATTGATCCCAAAAAATTTGAAAACTCTTTAAAGTCTTCCAAATATATGAGATTTTCTTCTAACCTCATCTAAAATTCTTGAGTCTTCTTAAAAGTATGAAAAAAACAATTTCTACATTTGATTTAAGTCCATAAATTTTGCCTTCAAAATATAAAAATGAGTATGCATATCTAAAAAACTCAAAAATATACCTCCAAAAATTTAAAAACTTGAAGATATGAGTTTAAAAGAAAAATAAAAATCCGGTTGCTAAATTATGAATTTATGTATCTATATGCATGCGTTCATATATATTTCTTTTATAAAATCTAATCATTCATTTTTAAAAAAATTCAAGTGTATTTTTTAAAAACCTTTAAACAATCAATCTTTTACTTAATGAAAACTACATGAACAAAAATCTATAGTGTGATTTCTTATTTTATTTGAATTAAAAAATTTAATATGACCAATTATCGAGTTCGATAAAAAAAAAAAAAAAAAAGTTCTTTATAAATTGAAAGAAAAAGAAATGAAATTGCATCTATAATGTGTTTTTTATAATTATAAAAAGCGTATAATTTAAACATATACATGCACGTGTGCATTCAAGCATAATCGCCATGGTATAGATTGATATAGCCCCCAAAGTAAAAAATTCTGGTTCTGCCAACGCTTACAATGTTACTTATAATCTTGCTATAAGATCTATTTTATTAATTTTTGTTAATAAATAAAATATATATATTAAAAAATATAATATTTAAGAAAAAGTATTGACATCAGTCACTGTTTGGCATTATCTAAAACATACATTACGTGACTAAAGAGATTAACCGATTTCTCTCTAAGTAAATTAACAAATTTGTCCCAAGTTCCCATTTCCTCCTCCCCTCCAATTCGAAACCCAACAAAAGAAAGTAACTACCGGGGGTTGATTTGAACTGCGATGGAGAGGGAGGAGGGGGTTGCTGTGACTTGATTTCGACGGTGGGGGTTGCTGGGAGGTCATGGGACTCGGTGGCTGTGGCTAGGCTGGTGTACGGTGGCGGCATGGTGGCAAGAGAGAAGGAGACCCATTTTGGGTTGGGCTGATCTGAGCTACGATGGAGAGGGAGGATGGGGTTGCCGTGACTTGGGTTCGACAGTGGGGGTTGCTGGGAGGTCATGGGGCTCGGTGGTGGTGGCTAGGCTGGTTTACGGTGGTGGCATTTCGGGACTAAATCTGTGTGAGACCCATTTCGAGAGTAGAGAGGGGGCTGCGCGTAGAGGCTCGAAGGTGGCTGGAGGGTCGCGGGTGTAAGGGGGAGCCAGTGAGACGGTCGGTGGCGTTGCTGGGTGGTCGACAGTGGCTAGCAGAGGCCAAACACGATGCGGTTGCTTAGCGAGGAAGGAGTACGTGATGCGGCAATAAAGGAGTACACGAGCATCAACGGTACTAACGGTGGTGGTGGAGGCTGATGATGGTGGTGGTCGGTAACTGTAAGTGGCGCATGATGGGACTAGGTGAGTTGAGAGAGAGAATCGGGTAGGAGAAAGGGCTAAAATGCATCGATTTTGTATTTAAAAAATAAATAAATAAATTATATATGAGGTATGCTATAAATTAGTCGTGAATAATAGTTAATTTATAGTAAATTTAATATTTAAATAATATAAAAATAAATAAATAAATTGATGTATAATATATTATAAAAATTAATAATATATTTTAAAGAATAGAATGAAAAATTCATTAGAAGCTCTTAATGGATTGGTTGGGAGAATTGAACCGTGACAATGTGACATGAGCTCCTTACATTCGTTGCAATTAGAGCAGGGGTCCACCCCTCGCATGGACGGCCCCAGGCATTTACCACGGCAGGTGGGCTACCTGTCCTCTTAATTGACAAATTGATTTGATCATATTGTATATACATATAACTTTTTTTATATAATTATATTTTAAATAAGATAATTTTATAAATATATTTATTTTAAATTATAATTAAAATAATACTAAATATAATCGTACGTAAAAAGCGTGTAACCTTTTTAAAAATAAGCGAGATTTATTATTAAAAATTTAATTTTTTATCACATTAATCTCATATTTATTTATTTAATTTTTTTTTTATTAAACAACGTTTGCAGAGTCCAGACTACAAATACATTTTTCAAACTTAAAAACAACTGCCTATAAACAAAGAAAGTGGACAAGAGATTAACAAATTCGGCAACAAAGTGAACAACAGGGTTGTCGGTGCTCATTCGGCACACGGACGTTCTTTAGAAGCCCATTCATGACGATGAGCCTCTTGTTTTGTAGCCCATCCGCTCTCCGCTGCAATCTCCATCCTCTACTCCGCCACGTGTGCACCCCCGTCCCCACTGGCCTCACTCTCTCCTCCTCCGCTTCGCTCACTCCGAAGCTTGCTCCTCCCCTCCTCCGTGTCCACCTTCTCCATCCTGCGCCGTGCGCTCCACTGCGCCCTCCCTCTTCTTCTCCCTGCACCCCACGAGCCGCAGCTGGAGATTTCCTGAGAGATTCCGGAGCCACCGCTGCTGTCCTCGCCGGCGCTTACGCCCTCGTCTCCTACTTTGATAACCTCACTCGAAGAAACCTCATCCAACAGGTTCTCTCTCTTTCTCTCTCTGGTACTAACTCATGTTTGGAACAAAATCCGAGGAGTAAATTAATTCAAATTTCTTCTTCTTTTTTTCATTTTTTGCTTTGTTTCAGCAGTGGACACTGACAGACAGTCTGTATAAATTTCGTCTGATTGCATGTTGAGCAAAATTCTTGCTGTTTGCATAAAGGAATGAAAAATGATACAACTTATATTTTTTGACGAGCAATGCTTCATCCTACACACCACACACCAATGTGTTTTTTATTTATTTTTTTTTCAATTTTTTTTTTATTTTACTCTTCTTGAAACATTTATATTTTTTTATTCATCATCCATATAATACACATTTAATAAGAGAAACAAATAAAAAATAAATAAAAAAAATTATGGTGTGTGGTGTGTAGGATGATGCAAAAATTAATTCTTTTTTGAGTAGTGATACACACAACACAATTCACAACACATTGCACAAGGATATTTTTGTAAAATACTATTACTTTTATAACATGATTTACAAAAATGTCCCTTATTTTAACACATTGTTGTACAATGTGTTGTAAATTGTGTTGTGAATAAATAATTTTCCATATTTAGGATTTTAAAAGGTAAATGATAAGCTTACAATTACTTTACAACTAGTTATATTAATATTTATTATTATTGTCAAGCATCTTAAAACCTAATCTCAAGCTCATCTTAGTTTCATTAAAATCATCTCTAAAATTTAACTAAAAGTATATATTTTTTCATGAATCCAAAATCATTCAAGCCATAACTCCACGTTGGATTAGTCAAAATAATAATATGATATTATTCTTTGAATAATAATTTTTTTAGTTTTTTTTCATATTTTGTAACTACACTAACCATAACTATATGTTAATTAATAATTTAATTTTTACTTAAATTGTTGTTTCCTAACTAATATTTTTCCTCAACCTAAAAGTACTGGAATAAAATATTCTTTTGGCTATGAATAGTATTACTTCAAAGATGGAGATGAGTTTACATATTCTGTAGCTCAAATGTCAAGCTGGCAAGTTATGACTACTCCAATGCAGCAAATTTAAGAGATAAAAAGCCATAAATTTAGATGCACTGGCATTTGGCTAAGCCAATGCCAGTGCTCTTTACGACTATCCTCCACAAACATTTCTCACATATAATGTGGGTGGAGGAGTACCATTAGTACATGATGTGGTGTTTGGTTATAGCTAAACATTTACTTTGAAATTTGAACCTGATGCAAGGTGGCTGTTTATTATAAACTGAACTTGGTTGGTCCTATGTCCTATGACATGAATATGGAGGGAAAAATGTATTTTCTGCTAAAATAAAAGAAGATGTAAATGGAAAAAATGGCTAAGGTTGCAGGGGCATTAATGAATTGAGAGTGACAGTTTACGTAGGCAAAGTTTTTGGAAACAAGCTGAAACTGTATTTACTTGTTAATGCCACTACATTCTGCAGAAAATATATGTGTTTATATAGCCAAGTAAGTCTTAATCAAGTCAAAATCAAGAGATCCAATGGTTCTTTCAAGAGATTAAATATTATTTCCTTGTAATACACAAAGCTTTCTTCTCTCCCATAACTTCTTTTTCTACTGATTGAGGCAGAGTTTAAGCAGAAAGATGGTCCATGTATTGTCTGGTCTGCTTTTCATGGTTTCTTGGCCGATTTTCAGGTATCCCTTTCGGCCTTTCCTTGTATTTCAAATCATGAAAGGTTTATTCATGTTAATACCACTGTTCATTATACTTAACTACCTTAGCGGGCCATTCTTATCCTAGGATAGCACCTCAACTGAGGCTCGCTACTTTGCTTCTTTTGTTCCTCTCGTGAATTGCTTGAGGCTTGTCGTCCATGGCCTCTCATTGGCTTCTGATGAAAAGCTCATAAAATCAGTTACTCGAGAAGGAAAGCCAGAGTACGTTTGCCAATCATCATGATCAAGCGATTCAGATTTCTTCTCTGTGATACTAGGATTATTCTTAAGCACTCTTTTGCTTTTAATATGTTCATGCTTTCAGGGAGTTGCTTCGAGGTCCTTTGTACTATGTCCTGGTATTGATCGTTTGTGCTCTTGTCTTTTGGCGTGAGTCTCCAGTTGGACTGATCTCACTTGCAATGATGTGCGGTGGTGATGGTTGTATCCCTGTCTTATCCAAGGTCAGCTGGGAGCTATGCCCATGTTGTTCCAATTACTAACTTTCTACTTGGTGGCGATTATAGGTGTTGCTGATATCATAGGCAGAAGATTTGGGTCGATGAAGCTTCCTTATAATCAACAGAAGAGTTGGGCGGGTAGCATATCCATGTTTGGTTGTGGATTCCTAATCTCCATCGGGTTCGTTTGAAACTACCATTGTGGCCAACCAAATATGAGTTATTGAAATTTAACTTGGAATATATGGATTTAGGTATTGACATGAAAATTATCTTTGCAATGTAGGATGCTGTATTACTATTCAGTTCTGGGATATTTCCAATTGGATTGGGGAACAACAGTGCAAAAAGTGGCTCTAGTATCCTTGGTTGCAACAGTGGTGGAGTCCCTTTCAACCACAGATGTAGTAGATGACAACATATCAGTTCCTTTAGCAAGCATGGCAGTGGCATTTTTCAGTTTTGGTTATTGAAATCCTGGGAATGATGTATGTTTCAATATCCCTCAAATACCAGCAAATTAATTATTACCATCGCAATCATTTTCTTTCAAAGTGTGTGAAATTAATATTGATCTATACTCATGATTGTGAAATCACTTCTTGTTCCAAAAGCTTAAGTTGATGGGAAGAGATAGATTTTATTATTTTATATCTTAACAATGATGATACTCTGCTTGCTTGGTGGAAAAAACAAACAGAAATAAAAGAAAAATATGGAGACCCGAAGTATCGACTCTTCCCTTTTGTGTGAGATGCAAAATACTCTTAACATTTGAGCTATATCATTATAACCTTCAATCATATTATTTTTGGAGTTTTGAAGAAGCCATTTATCCTAGAAATCCACAGTGCATTCGTAATTTAGATCAAATATTATTAGATGCATTTTGGAGCATGAACATGTTTGTCTAAGCGGCTTGGGCTTTTGTCGAACTTTTTCACCCTAACCTGAGTTCGGCCCAAAATGAATGGAAGCCAGGCCCGACAAACACCAAAGTTTCATATAACTTCAACTGGTATTTGTATCATAGTTGGTTTGTATCTGGCATCCAGAATACATTTATCGTTTATATCAGGGAGCATATGATTTTTTTTCGTTAGTTGCAGACTTTCCAAATGAATATATTCCATCTTGGATTTGCAAGCTATCCCAAGTAAAAAAGGTTGTGGCTCTCCCTTGTAAATAGGTTTTGAGTTGAGATGAATTTAGTGTTTGGATATTAGATTTTGCTTAAAATTAGATTAAATTAAGTTGAGCTTGAATGAGTTTAACAATTAAACGAGGCCTAATCATTAAAGCAAAAAGGCATGACAAGTTTTTTTTTTTTTTTTCTTAAATTTCAATTAATTTTTTTCCATTTCGAAGTTTTTTTTTTTTCTTTTTCTTGAAAGAGCCAAAGAGGTAAGAGCTCCTCATAATGCTGGTAACTTGGTAACATCTATCGGGACGTGATCATAATAACATCTATAATATTGGGAAGTTCCTAAAGAGAGGTCTTCTAGAAGACTGGATTGACAAACTTATGAATTTGAGTTATAACTTGACCCAAACTCCATTGAAAATAGAAGCAAAATTGAAATGCACATCTCTATCAAAATGCATGAAAATATTCCACCTCTCATTATAGCAACCGCCCTAATTCATGGTAATTTCAACATCAATTCTCGTTATATATCGCCTTCCCTAGTCCCTAGCTACTCCCCTTCATTTCTTACCCCTCCCTCTTCACGCTTTTTAAGGTGAGGCCAGGCCTATTTTGGTCCTATAAAAGCTACGCGGTAGCAAATTCTACCTTTTTTTGGGATAAGTTCAAACTCCACTTTTTGACCCTTGGGAGAGGAAGCGTTGCGTTTTTTCTATGGTGCAGTTCACCAAAAGCCACCATTATTGTTCAAGAAACAATATAATATATATTAAAGTAGAGGGGCCTGCTATGTAAATAGTAACATGTTATCTATATTTATAATTCTGAATGATGCTATTACGTCGCTATATTTTATTTTTATTTTTATTTTTAACTGATTAAAGAATTGATTATTAATATATTGGTATGTTTTTTATTTTTTAAATATAGTAAACTGTTTGAGTATTATTCTAGAATTCAATTGTCATTATTTTGAAAATGAGATGAAAATAGGTTCCTCCGTTCATATAATTTTTGGCACATAGATGCTGATAACGTTGACGTGGCATCTTAATCAAAACAAAGTTAATATTTCAAAATAAATTAAAAAGTATTTTTTTTATTAGAGTTCTTCTAGAATTTTCTTCATTATCTTATATACGTGGTATATGATGATAGGTGAATATAATTTTTCTTCATGGTAAAAACCACGTCGTATGATCACATCAATCACGGTAACGAAAATAGTGAAAGCTTGGAAAGAGAAAGTAATTAGAAAGGACACATATCCATGCATAATAAGAATACCATTTCCCTTTCAAACGTATCAACCACAAGTTCGTTATCCTCTATTACTTTTTGAAGGCCGGAAATTTGCAGGCTAACCGCTAGGCAACGGTCATTAATTTGAAATTATTTAAGCTCGTGCTGCCGTGCATTTATATTGTGTTGCCAATTTGTCAAAATTAAGGTGGACTCTCCAACTGTCTTAATCTAGTAGATGAATTCTAGAATCCTCGTTCGTCGAACGGAATTCATCTAGAACATATATGGAGAAATAAATATTTTAACCAGATGTGATATTATTTTAAATAATAAAATTATTTTTATTGTAAAATAAATTTACCGTATTTACAAAATCATATAAATTTGTAGGTTAATTTTGTATTCAAAACAATTATGATTTTGTTAACTAGATAAGCTCGGTCGGGTTGGTCCATTAATGCCTAAGATGTACCACCCCTAGAACTGCCCTTCCAACACGTTCATTTAATTTTGTACCCATTCCTAAATGCCATGCATGTCATCCTCATAAACCCTATCGAACGCCATATGTAATTGAAAACTACAACGTCCTGCTGTGGCAACTGTCATTTTAATCAAAACTTAACCAAAACGTAGCATCACGATCAGGTTGTACCGGGGAAGACCTGTTGTGTCATCTGTCATTTTAATCAAAACTTAACCAAAACGTAGCATCACGATCAGGTACTACCGGGGAAGAATGAACTTGGGAAAAATGAGTGAAGGATTAATTTGTTTTTACAATTTTTCTCAACTTATCTCGTCTTATCTCATCTCATCTAATCATTATAATTTTTTAAAATTTTATATAAAATAAAATAAACAATTCAACTTTTTCAAATCTCAAAATAAAAATAATATTTTAATAATATTATTCAATTTCTAACTTTAATCACAACTCATCTCATCTCATCTGCGAAAATGCTAAGTTGCTGTTTTGGATAGTGAGTTGAGATAAAAATTGAAAGTTGAATAAAATATTGTTAAGATATTATTTTTTTAATATTATTATTGTTTTAGGATTTGATAAAATTGAATTGTTTATTATATTTTGTATGAAAATTTAAAAAATTTATAATTATAAGATGAGATGAGATAAAATAATTTTCCTATCTAAAGGGAACATAAGGACTTGTTTGGACAGTGAGATAAGATGAGATGGTTTTAGATGAATTGAATAAAATATTGTTTGAATATTATTATTGTTTTGATATTTGAAAAAATTGAATTGTTTATTATATTTTACATAGTAATTTAAAAAAATTATAATAATGAGATGACTAAAATAAAATAGATTAAAAATATTTCAGTATCCGAACGGATTGTGAACGTTTCTAATGAGACTAGTTGAGAGTTTTCTATCAATATTAATGACCATTTGCATGGTAACGATAAAGAATATTCGAGACACGTGGAGGTGTTCATTAGACTTTAAGGACGAATTTAAACAAAAAAGAAAAAAAAAAATGCAAAATGAAAGTCTACATGAATACGTAATATATGGAGGAAATTAAAGAGAGTTTTATTTTTGACCAATTACGATCATAGGAAAAATCGAAGCTGACAACGGGGCATACTTCTTAACAACAAATTCGTCATCATCTAGTACTACATATAGAAGAGTGTTCTAGTTGATGGCTAAGCAAGTGGAGTTGTTTTGAAACTCGTACTAGATTTTTTATTGAACTTTTTTTTTTTTTTTAATTCTAGAAAGAGATGGGGAAAGTTATATGAAGATAAATGAAATTCGACGATATTTATTAAAAATAATTAATAAATAACTAAAAACTTGGATCATAGAGTTATATAAGCTTTTTTTTTTTTTTTTTTTTGAAAACGGATCATCAACTTTTATTAATAAATGACTTACAACTATGACTTAAAAACAAGTTAATTACATTCGTTAATAGTTTCTCAGTATACATACTTGTTTGACACGATCTAGTCCAGACGGTAAATCTTTAAAGATTTAAATCTTAGAGAAGTACCACCTATGTACATAGCAGAGATTTCCAATCTCCCATACCCTGACTAAGTAGGGTAGGGTTTACTAAACCCCACCATCCGACAACGTGGAGGGGGGACTTCTTTAAGGTTTAAGAACTACACGTTAGATAAAACAATTAATAGTTTCGCTATCCGTTAAATTCAAGGTTTGATATTTAGAAATTAAATATTTGTACATTCTTAAGACGTGCAAGTTATGTGCACTTCTTTAAAAAAAAAAAAAAAAATACAAATTTAAGGCCCCAATTAAAAATTTAAATTTATAATGAGTTTTAATTTAAAAAAAAAAATACATAAAACTTACACACCTTAAAATTATATATATATATCATTACTTACAGTCTTTTTTAACAGATATCTAGAATCCTAGGTGGATCACTAATGCACATTACTTGCATTAGTTTGCTGCAAAGAAAATGGTTAAACATTACTACTTGCATACTAAATATAACTAATTTGAATACAAATATATATACATATATATAAGATAATATATCCATTGCCAGGAAAATATTATTTAAAAAATAATAATAATTAAAAAGTTTCATTTGTTGCGTGTACCGTGTATGAACGAATAGTGGAAAAAAAAAATGTTCCTATGAATATGTAATCAAGCACTTAATTAATTTTATTGATTTGGTCATCAACTACTAACTTGTTCGATTTGTTCGAGGCGTTTAACGTTTCATATATAAGATCAACTCGAAATATATAAAATATTTTTAATTATATATTTATTTTACATATTTTAATTTTAACTAACAGCTTTGACCATTGATACAATTAAATACGAGTTCACTATTCGGCCCAAAAATCAGAAAAAATATAAATTTTTGAGAAATTGTATCATCTTATAAAAATAAATTTAAAAATTGGCATCTTTTGACGCAACAATATGTGTGAAAGATAATAATAACAACTACCGAGTACCGATAGTACAATACTAAAAAACTTTAAAGTAATGCTACATGCAGCCGTAAAAGCAATCATTTTGAAAAATAGTACGATTTATTATTAAAAAATTAATTTTTTTTTTATGTAAATTATGTATTTACTTACTTTTTTTCCAATAGATTAAACTTGTGCACTCCACAGCTGGAAACATTATTTCTTAAAATTTTAACAACAACTTCACTTTAGTCCGTCTTGGCCTGCTTAATTTATTTCATCCAAACACCATGCGCTGTAGAATCTTCATGGGAAGATTATGGGTACAATTTAAGACTAAAAGGTGGGGAAAAAAACAGGAAAAGGGGGAGAGAGGAGGAATAAAATCTGGAAATAATATTAGACGGTACAACCTTTATTATGGATACGATTGGGACTGAAATCTAATAAGGATGAAAAGGTAACTACAAATATTGCTGATCTGGATTAGCTCCAAATAAAAAGGAATTGATATTCATTGTTCATCCAAAGGAGTGGAACAAGACAGAAGACTACAAATAGAAAAGATCGAAACTACCTGCAAATATTGTTGTTATTTATTTATTTGGAAAATATGCACCAAGTGATCAGCTTTATCTTTTCCGTTCTCCTTCTCTGAACTTTCCACTTTCTGATTACAAAAATCCAAACAATGGATAATTGAACATCTGGGAATCTCAGAACAGACACGATAGCCGGTGTACGACGGCTGATGACCTGTTTTTTTTTTTTTTTTTTAATACGATCAAGTAGTAGCAATTATGAAATATGAAGCTTTATTGACTATCCAAGTCGTGCCACGTCATTTTTTTAAAATTTTATTTTTAATCGGATATTCAAGAGACTTACCTCGGAATTATATAAATTATTATTTTTATTTAAAATGTTTTCCAATGAGATAAAATTGATATTATATGTTAGGAGTTGTAGAAAAATGATATTATTATTATTTTTTAAAAATAAATGATAATTGTAGTCGGTAAGGACTATATAATTATTTTTTAAAAATAAATAAATATAAAATTTACATAAAAATAAATTAATTTTTTAATATTGAGTCATCTTCTTTTCAAAGTGACTGTGACTGTACACGGGATTTTACGTAAGATTACTCTTTTCTAAAAATTAGTCAAAACGCAATAATGAGAAAGTAACGCGAGAGGGGGAATGGTCACAGGGGGACATAGTCAAACCTTCAAAAGAAGCAGCCTTTAATTGGATACGGTTGGGATGATGCCATTTTCATTTAAGGCGTTTTGATTTTTTGAAATTCAAAAAGAGAATATTAAGCGTGGCTTTGAATTGAATTCCATGCAACTTTGGTTCTTGGGACAAACGTTTTTTCAGACTTTTTCCTTTTAACTAGAAGAAAATGAAAAAAGAAATTATCAGATGTGTCTCAAGAATGTTCCATAATTTCGAAGAACATAAAAGTTGGACATTTAGACCCGCTGCCATAATAAATATTATGAGTGCCGTCGTCTTTGACATAACATCTTGTTTTGAATCTTCCATTTTAAGGAAGGAGACGATACAATCAGTCATTGTGTTCGATTTTAGTACGTTTTGGTGGGTGCACATTCAGCGTACACTTCTGAAAAATAAAAGAAGATGGAACATGATTTCTAGGCTTGTCCAGAACACTAATGTGGCACGTAGGATGATCATCTTTGGGTCGTACGTACTGTCCAATTTGCTCAAATCATTTTGTAGTTAGGACGGAAACCTTTTCCTTTTTCTTGGAAACTTCGTCACGCAGATTCATTGCTATAAATTGTTTTTCTAGGCAATTTCGTCATCCCCCAGGCCGTAGCAAGGGGACCAGGCCGATATAGACTGTCTGACAATATATAATAATTGAAGCATGAGTTACGGCATTCACATTGGCGTGGTCAAATAGAAGAATTAGTTAAAATTTAGATAATTGATGTCAAAAATACTTCATATTAGATTGGCCAAGTCTAAAATAAAATGGACTTTTGCTACAGTGATTGGCCAAAGATGGAAAATCATTATTGATTCACCAAATTTTAAAATATTAATTTCTTACTTCAAGAAAACATTAAAATATTAGTTTCTCATTCCAATAAAAATAGTATTTGGTTTGTAATTAAGAAATTTAGATAGAATTTTAGATGAGTTCAATCAATATTTTTTATTATTAATATTAAATGACTTTTAAAAATATAAATTTTTTAATATTAATTAAATTATAATATAATAATTATTAATATTCAATTGGTAGAATTATAAAATGTGATACAAATAAATTAAATTAAAAAAATATTAATTTAATAATATTTTATTATTATATAGAGAGTAAATGGTTAATTCAATGTGAAAATTGAATGTAAATAGAATAGACAAATGTAAAAATGTGTGATATTGACTAAAGTTTGGGGATGCATTTAGCCAAACCAATACTAGTGCTCTTAATGCTATAAATTACACCATTTTTATTAGAAAAATACTACTTTATCCTTTTCATTTATCCAATGGCTTGGTCAATTTTTTTTTTTACTTAATAATTAAGAAAATAATTTTAAATGTATTAATGTTTTTTTTTATTTTTTAAATATATTTAAATATGTAAAAAAAATGTGAAAAGTAAAATGAAAAAAAAAAAATTTACACTAAGTAATAAGCCCAGCGGTCACTTTGGAGCAATAGACTAGCCGCATCTTTTTTATTATATAAAATGTGATATTCTTATTATTTTTTAATTATAAAATTCAAGAATTAATGGACAATGTCTACTTATCATAGCGAAATAGAGTATTATTTTCCTCAAAGTATTATATTTACTATATTCTCTCTAGTTACAGATTAAAAAATTGAAAGAAAAATCCCCATTTTTATGTTGTTTTTATTCCCTGTTATTTCTATTTAATTTCTTAAAAAAAAATTTGTTTGAGTTTGTCTTGCATACTTCCAAGAGAAAAATATGAATATCTCAAGAAGTATAAAATTTCTTTTAGGATACTCCTTGGGTGCACCCCAAATATGCAAACTAATATAAATAGTTTTTTTTTTTTTTTTTTAAATATTCTTTAAATATCCTTAGTTATTAAAATAATAATAAAATAAAATATATGAGTAACCATGTTTGAGAGTCGCCTAATATTTCCCTTTCTCTTATCCAAGACATTGACTGTCATGTGACTTTCCCCTCCCCTAATCTTTCCACCAATTACCAGCTCGCCTTTGGCAAAATGGTCCTTTCCGGTCCCAATGTGACTGCTCCAGTGAGATTGTGATGTTTTAATATTTAAGGTCTTACAATTTTAAGCTATAAACTTATGATTTTTCTAGCAAGACATGAAGCAATTTACTGCACCTTAGGTTACTACAAACGTGATTGGATGTGAGCTAATCAAAATGATTTGTAAATAGTAATAAAAAAATAAAAAATGATAATAATAAATAATTTATTAATAATTTATGAATAATAGACTACTTCACTTACCAAACACAAATTTTAGACAACTATAATATTTGTCTAAACTCTATTGTTTGCTAATTTACTCGTGCATTTTTCCAATATTCAAGGTTAACGAAAAATAAGTAAAGGTCCGTGCGATCACAAGTTGAAATTAATAAAAACCTTTTTTTTTTAAATAATTATTTTATATTCGCCACTGAATAATTATTTTATTTTATATAGACAAGTATTTTGGCACAACTTGATGGGAAATTGTGATGCATATTTTATTTAATTAAAATGGTGTATGATAGAAACGGGGGGTGTCTTTTCTTTTTCATGATCATATCCATAAGGGTCGTTGCTGGATAGGAATCAGGATATGGCATAGGCTTAGCTATGTGATAAGGTTTATGGGGACGACTCAAATAATTGGGGAGTGGGTCCAAATTATTGTGTTATTTTTGGGGCATTTTGAGGGGTGCCACTTTGAAATATTAACAACCACCTTTAATAATTGAGAACTTTATTAATGAAGATTATGATGTCTATGACTTTAATATTCATGCTTAATCCCTTAGCGAGAAGCTGATAAAATAATATTGGATAACTATTTTTATTTCTCGTCGATTCGATTTTATAAGATCATTTGAAATTACTCTCTTTCTATAATATTTATTAAATTTTCATTATTATTCATATAAAGTTTATGGATTATATTAAATATTCAAGCTCAATAATGCATGCATCTAACTTAGAGCAATGGCACCAAAATAACAAGAATTTGGAATTAAAAAAAATCCCAACTTTATAATGTATATTTCTCACACTTTAATTCTTAAAATTTTAATGAAACTCTAGAAGATGTTGATCAAACCAGAAGCATTATCTTGCACTATTCTTGATTATAGACTGTTCAAAGTTATTAGGTCATTGATTAGCTTAATAATTGCATATTTATGGGTTTTTTTTTTTTTTTTAAAAAAGAACTTGGTCAAGTTCAAATGAGCAGTGACATCCTATCCATTTTACGTGAATTGGAGAGAGGATAACCTCAAAGTTGAAAACCAGTACTTCATTTTGATATATTTTTAATCCCACTAACTATAAGAAAAGAAGGCAAAATTAAGTAGCTTGTATTAATTGTATTATTTATGTCTTCATTTTGAGGCATCTTCCAGCCAAATCAAGAGCCATTTCAACATTCGAATTATTTGACTTAATATAATAAGCAAACATGATATAAATAAATAAAACCTTCACAAAATAAAGCAGCCTAGTCCATTGCCACCCCAGAATGAGTTGTTTCCATACGAACCTTTGTGATCAGAGTTGTTAACATGTAATTAAATAAAAGAGGCAGTACAATTCATGCAGTGTACAGATAGGAAAGTAAACCAGATATTTAAACAATATTTAAACGAAAAAGAAAAGAATTGAGCCTCTGTTTGCTAACGATCTTTCATATTTTCTTCCATTAATTAATATATGAAATGATATTTGTAATTTTAGGGTGTGTTAAATTTTGTATATTTTTTTAAAAAATAAATAAATAAATTTGAGATCCACATGAAAAAATTATTTTTTAATGATAAACTTTAATTTTTTTCAAATAAAATGTGCGGAGCTTGCATTCCCTAGGATTGTATCTACATTACTCATTTTATTTGACATCTACATTCTTAGAATTTAGATTCTTAGAATAAAAGTTTATTATTTTTTTTGAAAAAAAAAATCTTATTTAAGACAAACAAAAAATAAATAGTCACGACATAAAACTCATTGATAAAAATAGTAACATAAAAGTTCATTCAGCTAAATAGTATCCAAAAAATATTACCCATTAAAATTAACCCAAATAAGTTCATAAAAAGAGTTTAAAAAAATTAATGTTACAAATGATATATATATATAGCAGATTTTAAAGAAAATGACATAATTCTAAGTGCAATGGGAATGTAAATTCTCAGCTCTTTGTAAGGAAATTATTATCAGAAAAGGGCAAGTTGGCCAATGGCTAGCTAGCTACAAAATATAACGTCTTGCTTTTGTTTTTTTCTGAATAAAATAAAATAAAAAAAAATTAAGGAAAAATATGACCTCATACAACCTATCCTCAAGGATCAGAACCCATCAATTTCTATAAATTCAATTCGGACTTGTTTAGCACGTCTTTCCCTTTTCCAAATTCCATGCATTGTCGAAACTCGTGACGTAGAAAATATGAACCAAACATGAATCAAGACTATTAAAAAAAAAAAAAACACGAATCAAGACCAATCGTATCGGTTAAGAAATTCCGGACGCGGTTGCAAAATGCAACCCTTTGATGAACAACGGCCACCAAATTCAAACTTTTGCTTTTACCAAATAAATTCATAATCAAATGGAATTAAAGAATATTAGCTGTATCATAATTAAAGGCAAAGTGTATTTCCTTTTCCTTGTTTGACAACAACACAATTCTTAAAAAATCTTACTTTCTTTTAAAAAAAGAAAAAAATTCTAATAAAAAAAGTAAAAGAAATTTCATAAAACTTCTATTCCCAAACATCATTTTAATGGACCCTCAGTCTTTTTTAAAACTCAAGTAAAAATACATTGCCATATCATTTTGATCGTTAATATATTATTTATTGATTAAAGAAATGATTATTATTATATTAATGTGTTTTTTTATTTATTAAAAAATTTTAAATATGTTAAAAAAATATTAAAAAAAAGACAAAATAAAAAATAAAATTTGTACCGGTAGGCCAGCAATTAAAATTGGCCGGCACATTAGCACTGTCCTTATAAAAAAACCTACCTCGTCTAATGGAATCTAACTACCAAAAACAATCATTTCTAGACCTTTCAAATTATATTTTGAAATTATTAATTTTTGTATTAATTATTTAAAAAAAACTTAAAGAATCTTAATACTTTTAGCTGCAGATGGCTTTTAGGTCACTTGAGATCTCCACCGATTCCATCATGTATGGCAGAATGCGAAACATTTGAAGGGTCATTCTATTCTATATGTAGTTGGATTTAATAAAAAGCAAATATTTTTATTTATTCCCCTACATGGCTTATTTACCGCCTACCAACTCCCAAGCCTCCATGCATTTAATTCTAAACCTAACCCTCTCATCCATATTCCATCACACTCCAAAATTCCGAATTAATTCGTCCAAAGTCGGTTTTTATGCCATTTTTTCAATGCATTTGTAAAGAGAATTATTTTCCTATTGAAGTATCAATTCCATCTCATTAATTATTTCTTTGTTAAAAATCTAAAAACCATTTATAGAGAGTTGAAAATTGTTAAGATATAGAAATAATAAAATCTATTTCTTTCAATTGGTTTAAATTTTTAGAATAAGCATTGATTTTACAATAATCTATATTTCTCTCACCATATATTTTTACTTTAAAATCACATGCAAGAATATAATTTTATTATTTTTAAAGTTAGTTTTAATCATAATCTCTGAATATCACAATTTTAGATATATAAAATACCATAATAAATGTTAAATTATTCAAAATAAAGGCTGCGTTAAGCTAATCATGTTTCAAACTAATAATCTGACGATATTTATTTATTTGGTTCTGGAGGAAACAATGGTT
>QEOT01122130.1:4354-22018 GCA_003123785.1 Pterocarya stenoptera | reverse complement strand
ACATGCTTCTCAGAATGGCTGTGGCACGATCAATTCCAAAATTATGAACTCACTTTTGTGCTAATTTCGACGCACTTCAAAACTCAAGGCCAAAACAAGCCATCCTACTTTGCTATATACTTGTTAAGAAAAGGATTATTAAGAAGGGAAAATTTTATATCATTATGCTCTATGGGGCTTCTCTATATTTTCATTATACTACTTAAAAATCTGTAGAATATTTAAGCGTTCAGCTTCATCTTGCCTTTAATTCTTTACTTGTTGTAATCCTCCCTTCTCTCTCTCAGCTTCACACTATCGAATATCTGATTTTTGTGAATTTTTACTATTTTTATTTTGAAAACTTGCTTTTTTCTTTTTTTTCTTTTGCAGTGCAACTCTGTTTCATACTCGTCTGATTCTAAGTTAATGGCCTCTGCATCAGAAGACAGGACAGTTGCACTCTGGGAACTTTACCCTCCAAAAACTTGAACGGTGCCAGGTAGTTGCTAGGGTTCTTAGTATTGATCTCATTTCATGTTCAATGTGTTGGATACAAGAGTCCATTCTCCATATCCTTCAAATATTTTGATTTTGATTTTCTGTGATGGCATCAAATATTCTCACCAAATTGATGGAAAGGGATATGAGATACTCTTTACTCGTATACATGAAAGTCTTTTCTTTGTTCTGGCCTAGTAATTGACAATATTGTTTCCCAAACTTCAATTTGGAATCACAAGTTAGTGATATATTTCCTTTATTTGATTATGGAAGTCTTAACTTTAATTATTTGGCAGAAAATATCGTTATGTATTGTTTGTCAGCCATCATATATATTTTATGATGATCAAGTTGCACTCAATCGATTTATTCATTAATTCCCTAGAATATCAATTAGGATAAGGAGAGAACGCTGGAATAACATTGGGGAAAACGATTCTAAAAATGCCTTCCCCTTGCTTGTGGCTTGTCTATTTTTGTCGAGTGGAATTGAGGAATCAAATCGACGAAATTTCCACACCCGATGCTATAAAACTTATAGCACTTGTATTATCATAAAATTATGCATCTAGCAGGCATTCATTCTTTGACCATGTGTCGAGCATAATTTAATGGGCATATTACTTCGTTCAGAGAGCAAAATACGGCAACATGTTAAGCATGCATTCAAGATGCAACATTTTGACATGAATACGTGGTTTGGGTCGAACCCGGATGTTATGTCATCAGGCCGTATGCCTTTGCCATGATGCGTATACATTCTTAAGTTTGTTTTGAGACAGTAATTTCTTTTTAGTATTTCTCACTGTCCAACCAATTTACTATTTTGGTCGGAGTTCCAGTATTATAATTACAAAAAATGTGTTATGTTGAGTCATGAGTGTGTACCACAATTTTTTTTTAATTGTTTTTCCATTGGTCGTATCTCACCCTTTATTTTGATTTCTGGGCATATCTGATTAGTTGACTTTTGCATGATCCTTAACATGGCCTGAGGTCCAATACGTTGTTTGATTAAGCAATGATTGACTGCGTCAAGGTTGGTCCACATTGTCACTTTCGGGCCCATATGCACCCTCTCTTTTCTCTCCTTCACAAGGATTTACGATTAAGTAATGATATTCGTAGATTGCGTATATATTATGTAATGTTTTAAAAAAATAATAGAATCTATTATTAAAAATTTAATCATTTTTATTTAAATCTCATATTTATTTATTCTTTTTTTTTTTAATTATGCAAACGCATTGCAAATATCATTTCTTATGCATTGCAATTAGATGACTCGGTTGTTGTAGCCATATTTAACTCTATAATCATACTAATGTGCATTTCAGAGACCGTGGTCACAATTTTAGAAGTTTCATTTTCGATTAGATTTGCACTATTGGGATTGTCATTTTCTTTCTTATATTTCTTATTGTACTTGCATTCACGCTTAGTTCCCATTCTTTCCGCAATTGTAAGAGCACTAGCATTAGTTTGGCCATATGCATCTTCAAAATTTAGCCAATATCACATTTTTTTATATTTGCCTATTTCATTTAAATTCAATCTCCACATTGGATTAGCCATTTACTCTCTCTATAATAATAAAATATTATTAAATTAATACTTTTTTATTTAATTTATTTGTATCATATTTTATAATTCTACCAATTTAATATTAATAATAATTATATTCTAATTAAATTAATATTAAAAAAAATCAAATTTTTAAAAGTCATTTAATGCTAATAACAAAAAATATTTGATTAAACTCATCAAAAATTCTATCTAAATTTCTTAATTACAAACCAAATAATATTTTTATTAGAGTGAGAAACTAATATTTTAATATTTGCTTGGAGTGAGAAATTATTATTTTAACTTTTGGTGAATCAATTTGATTCTTCAAATTTGGCTAATCACTGTAGCTAACATTCAAATTGTTTTAGAGATGCTTAATCCAATGTGAGGTTTTTTTAGTACAAATTCTCTAAATTTTAGCCAACCTTCAATTTTGCCCAAGCCAATGCTAGTGCTCTAACAAGTTTTTATTTTCTTGGACTTGTTACCATTGTTGGAAAAGTCATTATATTTTCTCTTGTTTCCTCCTAAGAGCACTAGCATTGGTTTCTGTATATGCACCTTCGAAATCACATCTTTTGAAGATTGATTTTGCATATCAAGAAAAACTCACACATTGGATTATGCATTTTTGAACTAAATAATAAAAAAATATTATTATTCTTTATTTTTTATTATTTTTTCTTAAAATTATTATTTTTTATATATTTTACAATTAGCACCATGTGTACAAAAATACCAATTCCATATATTTAAATATTACCAATTTCATATATCAAAATGACCAATTTTATTCATATAAATTAATATGTACTAAAAAACACTTTGTATCATCAACTTAATACAAATTTCATATATCAAAATCATCTTAATACAAATTTCATAAAGTTGAGTTTAATGGGTAGGAGAGAAAAACATTAAAAATAATGTTTGAAGAGTGAATAGTACTTTTTCAAGTTTGAAGAATCACTATTCATAGCTATGTAAAAATTTAGAGATGCATAAGCCAATGGAAAATGATTTACCCACGACACATTGTACAATATATTGTACAACAATGTGTTAAAAGGAAATGTATTTTTGTAAAACATCTTATAAAAGTAATAACATTTTATAAAAATGCCTTCATTTTATAACATTGTTGTGCAATGTGTTGTGTAATGTGTTGTGGGTATATCATTACTCTAAGCCAATATAGATGAATTTAAAGACATATTATGTAAAGAGAAATGATTCTTGCACATGGGAGAGGTACACCCCGCGTACCCATGGTATCTACGTCAGCCTTATTGAAACGGTGCGTTTGCAACGCACGTCCACCCATTTTGTTTTCTGTTTCCTACATTTTTCCACTATCAGCTCTTCTTTCTCTTTTCTTTGTTCTTCCTGATTCCCCTCGTCGAAACCCACCAGGTGATTTCCTTTGTTCTTCCCGATTCCTGAAGTCAAAACCCACAAAGTCGAAATCGGCTATGAATCCCCGCATGATGCACAGCAACCATCCCACAAAGTCGAAATCGGCCATGGAATCTATTTATGCTCAAACCACCGACGAAATGCAGGAAGACGAAATGGAGGTACTCTCTTGAGTACACGATGAGTATCTATTGACTAGATCTAATTTTTCAACCATGATGACCTCGTGAGTGTGTTCTCCACTTTCCCGAACAGAGCAAGGTTCGTGTTCTTCGTTTACCCACGAACAGCGCAAGGGCTGGGTGTTTTTCTCATCTTCTTTGTCTACCCACAAACAGAGCAAGGTACTATTATTTGATTTATCAATTATTTTAATAAAAAAATTGATGTAAAGAGCAAACTAGCATTAGAAAGGCACTACGTGCAAAGCACAAGCTCAGGAACACCGTTTTTGGGCATTGAAAGTATGATATTATGCAAACTAGTTACAGTTCATCATGGAAACATAGCATACCTTCGGAAAAATTGAAAATAAATAACACCCAAGCTACCTATCAATGCGTTCTCCTTCAAAGCACAAATAAAAGCCCAAATGGAAATGCTGCACTTGAGGCACAGAAAAGGCAAGAAATCTGACTTCCGACGGCACTCCCTCCTTCTCTTCTTTCAATTGGGTTTCTGTGTTTCTGAGATGAAAAGTTCGGCGCCTAATGGTTTTTGAAATCGTCTTTTTTTTTTTAAATTTATTTATTAAAATAATAATATAAAAGTGCACGGTTCCGCAACAGGTACCCAACGCCAGGTACCTGTAGTAGAACTGTTATGTAAATATGAAGATGAAAATAAAGATGAATAATTCATTGCTAGTGCTCTAAGTTCCCTTGAAACTTATTTTTCTCATGAACAAAGTTCACTTTAGAGCCTTTTTGAGAAAATAATTTGTTGTCACGAATTCGAGTTTCCTCTTCAATTCGTAAATGTCTTTGATTTTGCTCTGTAGTGAAATCTTTTATTGTGTGCATAAGTTTCTTTCTTCTATTATTTCAACTTGGAGGAAATTTGGCAATAATTGCCCCAATTTGCAAAGGTTCAGAAACTTCAACATTAAGATCTTGAAGTTTATTCACCAAAACTTGCAATTCACGAACTTGATCCATCAAAGAAGTATTATCATTCATTATAAATTCAAAATATTTCATAATAAGGAATTTGTTTGTACCTTGCTTTTCGATTCTATATTTTAATTCCAAATGCCTCCCAAATCTCTTTTGGTGACTTGATTTATGTAAACAAGTCGTAGAGACGATTGGAAAGTATATTTAAAATGTGTCATCTATATACCAATTCATCTTTTTTGCACTTCTTGCTTTCCTTCTTGATTTGATCATTATCGTCAGATTTGGATTCTGGAAGTAATGACAAGTTCGAATAGAAAACATATGAATTTTTAATGTAGTAAGAATGAACATCAACTTGTCTTTCCAGCGATTAAAATTTGTTCCATCAAACCTATCTAGTCTGACAAAGTCTTGATTCATAATCGTTTAAGTCGCCATATCAAATTTTAATCCCATTGCGACTATCACCTTAGAATTGTTGAAGATTATTGTACAGATACAGCAATTTGAAAAATAAGTGCGACTCTGAGGCGTGTAGAACACTATCTTTAAGATGATAATTACCCTCACTCGAAAGAGTTTGTTACCGAATTACAATCAATTCACCTCCAGGATACAACTAAGTCACCAACTGCAGATAACAATTTTGAAGTTTTTTCCTTCCTTTACAAAATTGTGTAAGTGAGTGAAAATATGAGAGGATGGAATGAATAAATTCGTGAGTCTCATACCCTATTTGAATTATTCTTTGCATCATCTTGGTGTGTGGTGTGTAGGATGATGCATAGCAATGCTCACCCTATTTATAGAGAATGAAGTGACACAATGTGAAAGATTACAACTATTAACTTGTAACTTTTTAACTTGCAATTACTGATTTAAAGATGATGATGTTTCACTTAAAGACCAAAGGGTATGTGCCTAGCCTAGTGGTCAGTAGGCACCTCGCTTGGGAAGAAAGGGCATTGCTCCGAGTTTTCAGAAGTGTCTTTGCAATTAAATTGATTTTTGAAACATTGCATCCATTCAAAGTGCCTATTCGGCCCATGTGCAAACACCTAAATGTTATGACTCTTTGGCCCACCAGCCCAAACATTGTGTTTGTCCAAGTCCAACACTTCACAAAATTATAAATCAAATTGCACTTGTGGAGTTCAAACTCCTACCCCTTTAATTTGAAACAATACACCATTACCATTGAACCAATCCATCTTTTTGAAATAGTAGTTTACTTAAACAAATAATAACTCTTATTTAATAAATTCATATACTTAATATCACAATCTATAATAAATATAACAGTTTAACTACGAGTTTTATCCTCAGACCGGTGGCGCATCTAGTTATACGTACAATTTGCCATTCCTAGAGTTAGCTTATCATCGGGTAGTTGTAGGTGCTGGCAACCCTCATTCGGGTTACGAATTTACCAACGTACTTTACCCTACAGAACTAACTAGGCTTAGAGGCATTTTATCCAACCTTATTTGGCGGAAATTGGAAGCACAAAATTTCAATTTGCGTCCGAAAATTATCTCACTTGCTGATTCCCAAGCTAAGCTTAAACGTGGCCAAAATTTAGGAGTTAGATTTTCAGTCACGGGAAAATTAGCACAAAATATGGTATGATCGGTAACAATGGCGGCACCCTCTTTTACAAAGCACTCCTCCATGAATCAAACGTTGTTGGTACTTGGTGCCGAGAAGGTGGTGACAAATAATCCATGGAATTCTGCGTACGAAGTTCAAGTTACGACACTGGTTCGGGTCGGGTATATATAATCTCGATCGACCATCTGGATATTATCTTCTTTTGGTGGCTAGTCCATCAAGATATTCCTAGTGAGGGCATTTGGGTCAGAATACGGTGACTGAGGAAAATCGAAGACTTTTCTCCTAAAATGTATTAATTTCTCGTACGTAGTCATGCCGAGTAATATTGCTGTTGCGCTCTGTTACGTAATAATTAATGATGGTTAATTTGTGGGGCCAAGAATGTTATAGATATATATATAAGAAAAGTCTTCTCGTACGAATTCGTGTACCAAACCGCATATCAATATTGAATATAAAGTAATCGTTTAATAAAATGATATAAATTGAAGACGAAAATAATTTTTATAAGATAGAAGATTTTCTTATTCTCTCAAAAAAAAATTTTATTTAAAAAAATAAAAAATTATGTAAGCGTTGTTACGCGATTTGTCACACCAAATCGTCTCGGATGCGCTGGGACTTTATCATTTTTCATGTAAACTTTACGCATAGACATGACGAAAACAAAAGCACGGCCACCTAATTAAGAATGGATCGAGCTGATTAATTTATTAATTAAAACATAATAATAATGTGCCTTAAGCTAAAACGTGAGGTGCAGAAACTCATGTATAGTGGAATCTTAAAGCGCAAATTAGGTCCGTACTGCATGAAGAATGTAATTTTTTGTTCTTCAATGCATTAATATAACTGTGTGCCTGTCAATTTATTGATCTTCTTAATAATATATATCCATAAGCAGAAGAAGAATATAATTATTATGTAATTGGAGTATTATCGATCTCCTATCCATAATAGTACTTCTTTTAATTTAATACTTAATTTGAAATTAAACAAATCAAAGACGTCATCAATATATATTAAAATACATATCATATTTTAGGAAATATTCGAGAGTAATATTTCATCATTTTGCCAGTACTTAATTCCAGTTTCACCGTTGTTTGAAAGTTTTGTACATTTTAGCTAAGATTTCTTTAGTAAAACTTTTATATTTACGGCCATTTAAGGTTAATTTTATTTTAGACAAGATTTTCTGCATCTTTTATGTCAACCTATCTTCATTAATATAGATTCAGTGAATATAAGTTTATGTAAGTAACAAGATTGTGCTGAAAAGCTGCAAATTCATGCTATCCATCAAGTAATTCTAGGTATCAAGCATGTCCATTAATTAATTATACGAGAGGGGTATCTCAGGAGTTGCATGCAGATCATGACGAAGTTGTGATGTATGGTCTGCATCACTCCATGGTAAAAACGCAATATTGAGTTAATATTATTGCATTCATTCTCATGATCTGATGGTGAGTTAATGGCAATGTAAGGCTAGCTAGCTTGTTCATCAGAAGCCAGCTGGAAGTACAGCTGCTCTGTCTGTGTGTGGGACCTTTATCCACGGTGATCCTCAACCTCAAGCTCGATATATATTTAATGGCATCGGCTGATGGAAGAACTCGTTCGATCTGGGCCATATAGTTGCTAGCTAGAGTTCAGATTTCTGAGTCACTGACCGCACTTCATGCTTCATGAATTGACTAGCCTTATCAAGGATTCGTTATATCTTTTGGTTTTTGTTTTCTGTGATAGTATCAAATATTTGAGTCAGAATATTGTTTATCTCAATTCACGTCGTTCTTGTTTAGTAGCTAGTTTTGTTAGCACTCTGGCAAATGGCAGGTTCTCTGTAACTGTAAGTACTTCTATATACTTGTGTACATCTATTTCCGATGAGCTTCTACATTTTGATGCATGCATGCATTCCACCGAACTCTTAAAAACTAGCTCGGGTTAGATAAAGTTTAGGAAAAATAATTTCTCAAGTAATCATTTTGATTTGATATTCAAGTTCATATATAAAAACATGTCTAACAAAAATGTAGTCATTAAATATATAAAAATGACTAATTTAAAATTTTGAGTTATGTTATAAAAGGGAAAAGTATTGATAGAAGCCACTGTTTGCAGTATCCATTTTGTACACACCATGTGGTTTCATCCAGACCATCTATTTCTTAAAGTGAGAAAAAAATGAGAGGAGGAGAAGAAACTACATAGTAAATGCAAAGTGTAGACTCACAATAGTGACTTTTATATAGCATTACTCTTACAAAAAAGTTAAAAACAATGCGTGGTTATACCATTTGAACTTGATATTTTTTTAATTAATAAAAGCTATTACCCTCGTTATTAAGTTATAAAAAAACATAACATATAAATAAATTTTTTTAATATATTATTTATAAATCAGTTGGGTGCGCCGGGTTTGGGTTCTCCTTGGATTCGTCCTTGCATACGGATTGATTCGCGAGCTGGATACTCGAGAGGATCGAGGCTAGCAATGCTTAGGACCCAGTCCCCCGTGTGATCTGCTTCTAATGAGAAGTGCATAATTTTGTCCCCCGATTTAATGGAGGGATAAAATATCCAGACCCATCTTGGGTTTCCAAGCCCAGTCCAATATAATGGATTCTTCCTGAAGAGAAGAAAAAATAAAGAGAGAATGAAGGTGGAGACAAAAGAGTTGAGAAAAAAGGATACAGGAGGAAAAGTGAAGATATGATGTAAAGGAAAAAAGATGAGACATAAAACAATAGAGGAGCAAAGGATAAAAGGGGGCTTCCAAATGACTTTTAGGGGGATTTCAACTTCTTCTTCTTCAGTTTATTCAATCTCATGACAAAGATTCTAGCGATGAGATCTCTCCAGTAGATAGAGTTTCGATCTCTATTATATAGCGAGGATGAGAGATCATGAGAGACTGTAAAATACTCATATTATAATAGACTCGCCTTTCCAAATGTCTTGTAGATGTAGGTTCAGTGCCGAACCACGTAAATATGTGTATCCCTCTTTTTATCTTTCCTGCATTTATTTTCCGTTCATTTCCAAGAAAACAAGTACGGATACCCCACAATCGCACTGGACCATCATCGGGAGTTCCATACTGCACAGATCGACGCCCAATTAATAGTTTTAGAAGGCCAAGAATGACTATTTATCTTCTTCTAATCCGTTGTACTATTTTTAGGCATCACTAGCTAGAGTCGTCATATATAAATGCAATTGTTGATTATATGATTTAATTTACGATGGGTTTCATTATTGGGTGCCGAAAGGTTAATGATTAGCCAAGCCAAGAGTAAGGGTGTGCAACCGGATTTAGATCCGGATATTTGGCCATAACCGGATCCGGATTTTAGAAACCGGGCGGTTATCCGCCCGGATTAATCCGGATTTAATCCGGGCGGATAACCGGATTAGATCCGAATATCCGGTTTGTAACTGGATATCCGGGTATCCGGATTTAAATCCGGATTATAACCGGATTTTACTTTTTATTTTTTTAAAAAAACTCCTTAAAACTTTTAAACAAATTTAGAGCAACTTTTTTTAAAAATTCTAATTTCATGCTTAAATTACCCAGATTGTTTTTAAAATATAATTTAAACACTTCCTAAAATTAATTTATACAAAAATAAATTAAAGAACAAAATAAATAAAAAAGCAAAACAGAAAATATTGTTGTTACATCACAATAAAAAATATAAATTTATAAAGAACAAAATAAATAATAATATATCACAACTAATTAAACTAATAATAATACAGCTGCACAAAACACTATAAACTCCATGTGGGTCATAATCCGAAGTCATCATCCAGTAACTCAGTCCCTCCTACACATTATAGCCCTCCTGTTTTGAAATCCCAACATAATACAAAGACATAAATTAGCTACAAATATGATCAAAGATAAACAAATGTAGAGACTGCAATTAAAAAAACAAGAATAATAATAAATAATAAATAATAAAAAAATAGGCAAGTAATTTAAAAAACAAAAAAGAGTTCTAGCTAAAGTGGAGTGGTCCTTACTAAAAATAATAAATAATAAAGTCGAGTGGTCCTTAATAATAGACAACTAATTGAAACATTAACATATATGAATGTGGAGGTCATGAGATGAGATCCTCGAATCAGATTTCAAATCTCAAGCAGCCTAGCTGTAATGATCTAATTTTTTAACTCAGGGCCACCGGGGTTCAAGAGGAAATGATGCATTTAAAATTAATTATTTTATAATTTTTAGCCTAGCTAGTCTTGTGATATTCTATATCATGTTCTTTTAATGGAACTTCTTGTTACTAAATTGATGTTTGGATGAGAATGAAATTTCTTAGAATTTTATGACCTAAACATTGAAAAGAAAATTCATATATGTTAAAAACTTAAACTTGTAAGTTCAAATGATAATAGTTTTCAAAACAGAGAAATCAAACAAAGAAAAATAAATGAGGCAGTAGACAACTTTAGCACAACCAACTCAAATGAGCTAAAGTAAATGCCTACCAAATTCATCAAGAGGAGCATCATAATCGTAGCTGGTTGCAATAAAACCCCCAGCTGTTCGGCCAAAGTTGGTTCCTCCATGGTACTATGAGAATTGAGAAATGTTAAAAGGAAATAATTGAGATGAATATTTATTTTAATTGATTAACACCCGGTAAATTAGATCAACATGAAAAGAGAACAAATGATTATGTACCATATAATAATTAACAAAAGTGCCACCGTTTTGAATGAACCTCACTACTGAAAATGCGAAGTTGCTGAAGTTGTAGCTTTATCAAGGATCTCACTAAAGTTACAATGACAACTAGAGAAACATGAGGAAACATGCATACAAACTTCATATATTCAAATGTTAATAACCAAGCCGAGTATGATGAGATCCTCATGTACCTCATATCCTGCAGTAGCACCACAATATAGAGCAGCAAGCTGGTGACGATTTGTTGCTCCTACATCTGTAGTCTCATCCAACAGCACTATGTCACCCACTTCAAAAATCTAGAGACAAAATTGGAAATGAGGGAACTTTCTCCAGAGATGTACAACAGAAAGTACAGGAAGAATATTACCATGCAAGATGAAGATATGAAAAAAAATCCAATAAATGCAAATAATGCTAAAAGATGTCACTATTACAAAGTGTGGGGAGAGAGAGACAGAGAGACAGAGACAGATCTTTAATTGAAACAGTTGGAAATAATTTAGTAGTTATATATTAATTGAAGGTATTAACTAATAAAAAATGTGAACTGATTATATTCTAACCCTTAGATGGCTTCTAAAAAATTCATAAGCTGCCTTCTTTTTTCCTAAATGCATAAGCTGTCTATTAATGGATTAAATAACACATAAAGGGTGCTATATTTAATTCAATAATTTTTCATATTAGGTATTTAGTAATGACAATGATTACAAATAAGAGATCTTCAACTTGAACCATAATTTTACAAAGTTTGTATTTATGAGCACATAATTAAACAACATGACTCCATAAAAAGAGCATTAGAACTACGAATAGTATGCAGTACTACTCAAAAATTAGTAAACCCATATGCTCAGACATTATGGGCTTTGGAAACTAATATGATAGAAACTAAACAGACTCAACATTAGAAAAATCAATGGTCTATTGAAAAGCTACAGTGCACCTTTATGGGCTTTGGATGGCCTTTGTTCTGTCCAACAGTTTTCAATATACCAGGCATAGATAAATAAACAATCTGTGAAAATGGAGCAATGCGTCAAATATTAGATAAATAAACAGAAAAAATAGGTACATATTGTTAAAATTCTTATCGTGTGTCTTCATCATGTTTAATTTAAACATTAGAAATTTCAACTAAACCACATGAGGAAAGAAGAAAAAACAGACAGCCGAAATCAAATAAACTAGATGGTTTGTACAGATTTTTTTTTTCAACAAATATTAATTTTCTTATAAAAGTATTTCACGCAAGACACATTTGATCAAAACATAGAATAATCTATTTTGAAACAAACGGGTATGAAATTGAGAGCAACAAACGGGTGAAGAAGGCTCGGGCTTGGTCAGGGTCAGGCATAGAGATTCTATGAAACCTAGACCTAAAAGGGTTTCCAATATTGAAACCCCAAAGTTACAAATATTTCACATGCAAAGCAACCCATGATTAGAAATATTTTGGGTACAAATATTTTTAAAGGCTCAGGATACAAAAATTTCTCAAATCTATACAAACCCACTTCCTCAAATCTATACAAACCGAGAGAACGAAGAAGAAATCAAGAAATAATACTTGATAAAACAATCTCTAAATCTCCAAGCAAGTTCCTTGGTATGCAAAACGTTGACGAGCTTCGAGAGCTAGGGTTCAAACTTCACTCGGTTTGCCGAAATCGCAGAAGACTGAGGGTAACGAGAAGTCGAGAATGGTCGAGGGAATGAGGGAAATAAGTATAAAATAAAACGACACTATTTTGGATAAAAGAAAAGTCGGTTACGGAAACCGGATTAAAATCCAGATCCGTAACCGGATCACAGCGGGTACAAAAAAAATTTTACCCACCCGGGTGTAATCCGGGCGGCAAACCGCCCGGATCCACCCGGATTCTGGATTTCGGACTGGACTGGGAAAAAATCGGGCCCGGTTCTACACCCTTAGTCCAGAGTTAAGATCAAGGGTCAGCCTATCATTTTTACTCCAATTATTTGTTTTGATTTCTAGGCCCACATGCAACGCGATTTCTTCGCTAGTTCGCAACATTCCTATTCAGACAAGGAGAGGAGATAAAAAAGCAAATTCTCTAGAAGTTAACTAATGATCTAGTCTAGAAAGAAAAATGCCTATAAAACAATAATGTTTGGTTTTCGACCAGGACTACTTGTGGTTACTTCTCGTTCACGTAGGGGAGAGTTTGACAAATAGATTGTCCCTTTTAGCCGGCCATGTCGATATTGATTAACATCTGGCATATCTGTTAATTGCGTGTATGTGAGAGTTTTATGATGTTTACTACATATGACTATTTAGCTCAACCTTTTTCTTTTCTGCAAGTTTCAACGGGAACCTCATTTGACACCATCCGAAAAGCACATGTTTTTAGTTAAGACTATAATATGTTTCTTTCGGATAAGATAAATATAATAAATTTCAAAAGGCAAATCGAGAGACTACTCAGGGCTTATTTAGGAAGTAAGATGAGATGAAGATTTTATAAATAGTAGTAAGATAGTTTGTGAATTATAGTAGTGAGATAGTTTGAGTTTGATATTTTTTAGATTTTGGGAAAGGAAAGAGAAAAAATTGAATAAAAATATTATAAAGAAAAAATATTGTAAGAATATAGTACTTTTATAATATTCTTTTTGTTTGGGGATTTGAAAAAATTAAAATTATTTTTTATTTTTTATTTGAAAGTTTGAAAAGTTGTAACGATTAGTTTGAAAATTTTGTATTCGAATTATATTTAGAAATAAAATAAAATGAGATAAAATAAGATCAGATGAGACTTTTGTATCTCAAGATCTTAGCCCTCAAACCTACCCTCAGTATTATTAGTACTACTCTAAACAAGTCTTTTTTCCTTTTTGTCTAGCTATTACCAATCTAACGTATTAATATTGATGTTTATGAATTAAATAAAAGCTACTACAGATTTTTTATTATATAATAATGCCATATAATACAGTTTTCGGTGTGCAAGCTTCGCTAAGTACTACTCTTGAAAAAAAGTATGACCCACTGTTAAAAAGTGATTTTTTTTATGTGGATCTCAGATTTATCCAATTTTTTTCAAAGAAAATACATTAAACTTACACACATTAAGACGATATAAATAATGATTTTCCATCTAGTTATATACTATAAGGTTTTTAAAATTCAAGCGATTTTATTAGATTGAGAATTTAATGTTTAGCATATATATCACTAAAGAGAAAATTAACACATTCTGTATTTATAAGAATTTAATTAATCTGAAACTATATAATGATTTGGCCGGATGTTAAGATCTTTGGAAGATGGACGTTAGGGGATTAAGATATTGATCTAGAATTGATTACCTAATTAATTTTAGCATCTTTATACTGTAGATTGAATGATCTTATACTTTTAATTGAGCATATTTAATGTTATACATGAGTACTGTTATCTGTTCCCAATTGAAGCCTGATCGTTTGAATTATTAGCTAGATAGCTTGCACGTTTTTTCTGTGCCAAACAACTGCATGGCCTCGATGGTTTTGGCTAAAGATAACGCCCACAGCGACATATATGGCTTCGGTACACAGACATATTAATTATCTTTATACGTTTGGCTGGTAGCAATCGCAATATCCCCATGATGCATGTTGCTTTTGATCGAATAATATTATGCTTTCCAAGGCGGCCATGCAGTAGTACTATTTGTTGTCTCTTTATTTCAATATTGATCAGATTCAATTATCGAGTACTGAAAGACAAATTGGAAATTATGATCAGTCGGAACTCAATCCCAAAAACAAAAAATCATTAATTTGAAAGTTCATAGTTGATTTCCGATCACTTTCCTTCCGGACCAGTTCTAACACTAGAATTCTAAAGTTGCCATTTTCAATACAGCAATTAATCAATCAAAAGGACCCCTCATGCATGTATGAGTGGTGTAGAATATTATATTATAATTACATTTTTTTTTTTTTTAAAAATCCCCCAACTAATTTGTCAAAGTCCCATTTGGTTACGCCAAAATATTTTATGCTGTACCGCGTCCTCATAAAAATCCTATGGCCATTTTTCTAAAGTTCAGGATTAGGTGATGAAACCCTATAGACGATAAACTCAAAATTGTAGTGGTCTTCAATTAAATCCTATATATATATACATATATATATATTTATATATATTTGAGTTAGGGAGTTCAAACAAGATACGCCAGGGCATCAAGATTCAAGATATACAGCTAACTTGATGATGTGGCCGGCTCCGATAGATAAGTTGTAACCACCAAGATGATAATTTTAATTGGACTTGTCATGCACCCTTCCTGTGTGGCCAATCCTTGATTATAAATTTATAAGCACCAATCTTCAAAGGAAAAGCAAAGAATGATGACTACGTCTAGTTCTAATTGTGAAGATGGGTACCTTAATTGACATAAATTATTTAATGATTTTGTCAAGAAATCAATGCGTGTATGTTAGCTGGGAGAGATCAACGTCTTTGCTTGTCAAAAAGTAGCAGGTTTGAAGAGTTCAGACTAGTAAAAGACGTGCATGATGAACGAGCTAGTGAGCTAGATCGCTGGCTTGTTATATTGATACTTCTAGTCGTGATGATTTTCACGTGCAGAATATTTATCACCTCTTTTTTCTTTTCTTTTTTTGCCTGGCCTTATAACGTCGTCTAAGACCATTTCAAAAATCTCAATCCGGAATGACAAGACTGATATCTGCCCTCATTTTATTTGATTTTATTGTGGCAAGTGATCATCAATTGCATGGTACTCTGACTCTTTAATTTATATATTAATTTTTTCAATTATTATATCATTACAAAAAAATTAATTATTTATAATCAATTAATTCTAATAAAATAACTATTTATAATTAAAATTAGTTTCCGATAATCTTTTCAAATAAATAGCCACAAAAATTTATTTTTCTTATAATACGGACGTCGTTCATCATATTTAATTTATTATATCTTCTTCTACAATTTTTTTTTTATTAATTTTACGATTCCTCCATCCGGCTGCGATATGGTCATCGGTCTAAACTGTTTGATTGACGCATTAACCCATTAGAATATCAATCAATTACAAAATTAATGCATATGAAAAATAAATAAATAAATAATTATATTGGTCAATTAAGAACTCATATTAGTGCTTTAAGGTCTTTGTATACAATAAGTCAAACTATACAAATAACAACAACAGGAATAATAATGTATGGTAATGGAATGTTTTCGAAATGCGTTCTCGATCATTAGCTCGAATTATTAAAAGAGCAAAGGTTTTTAACAATATTAATTTAATTTATTGGATTGCGTGCCATGACATCTCATTTGCGCGTTATTTATAGACATTTCAAAGCAAAGCTAGCTGATAAGGTTCAAATTAAACAGCTACAATTATTGAGGAATAACATATGCCCACAGGGCTCTCACCTACGAGAATATATTCCATGCACCTACCATGCATATAATAATTATTAATCCTCCCTTAAACATATCTAATATAGGATTGGCATAGTTATTTATATATATATATGCGTGTGTGTGCACGCATAAAATATATATAATTTACGTGTCTAATTTATCAACCAAAATTTTTAATTTCGTTTCATATCAATCGGTACAGTCGAAATATGTCGTACCGGCTGAATAACCAGTACAAAGAAGGGTTGTGTTTCATACCGGTCAGAATTTCGACTGTTTCAGTCTATACCAATTAATATTTCAAATTTCGGCTTTTACTTTTTTTTTTTTTTCATTTCTCTCTCATTTTTGGATTCTCAATTCAGATTAGACTATTTATAATTTATATATATTTATATATAATTTATTTATATATAGATTATATAAAATAATAATCTATATATAGACTATTCTGAAATGGTATTCAAAACATTGATATCATTAACACATGATGACCAGTACTAATTGTGAGATCTCGTTCAGTGATTATGTATATCATGTATTTGATGCAAAATTATGGGAGGCCGGCAGCCTTCTTTTTTCTTGATGCAAGTATGCACGTACGTACGTAGTTTCTTTTTTTTCTTTTTTTTTAGAGAAATAGACTTCATTTTATTAATGAATTCCGAAGTTACAAATGTAACTTATCAATACAAGATAAATCCAGACTACAAGTCAACCTATGGATCTGCTCTGAAGCACCCCATACATAAATTTCTCTATGACGGACTTTGTCCTAACTTCTATAACTCTCTCTGACCAAACTAGGTTTGTCAGAGAGAATCACACTCTGCAAAATACAAAGCCTAAACGACTTCTTTTCAAAAGAAAAGAAGTACTAACACCTCCCATCCCCCCTAGGAGGAGGAGTCCTACCACACCGTCTCCTCTCAAAAGAGGAACGGGACTCGACAGCTATGGACTCCATAAGAGTCCAATAGCCTATTTCTATTATTTATGCAGAAAACCAAATACAGACATAAAAGCAAATAAATCAACTCAAGAAAACACTGCAACAACCACTACACAGAACTCAGCGGAGGCGCATGAACCAAAAAAACAACCACGAACCAAAGCAAACACACAACAACAGAACCCAACAACAGACAAAGCCAAACAGGATCGGGGGTGGCGCGTGCGGAGCACGCGCCACACTGGGGAGAAGCCAAACGGCCGGTCAAGACAGCGCCGGTATACTGGACCCTGAGCTGCCGCACATGGCTCCCACACGGTGTGATACGCGGTGGCTCGCGTATGCCACTCGTTCTCTGGAGTTCGCGCGTGGGGGC